>JAMLFY010000004.1:33669134-33713134 GCA_030441495.1 Dalbergia oliveri | reverse complement strand
TTCTATACATTCAGGCTCGATAGTGGAAATGAAAGCACAATTGGATTCATTTCTAAGGGAGGACCTAGTTCTTACACCCTTAGAAATGTCTCTTAGAACTTTGTTATGAGAAACTCTTAAATAGAAACACATCTGAGCTTCTTCTAGCTTTTATATTCTTCATTTTCCATTTCATCTTCTGATTGTTCTTCTTCATGCTCTAAATATCACTTTCTAGGGCTTTGGAGTTCTGAGTAAGCTTTTTGAATTTACTGCATTCTGGGGCATACTTTCTAAAGATTGTACTTTCTTTTGCTTGCTTTCTGAGGATTCTTTAAGGTTCAGCTTCTCAAGGTTCTCTTTTGTCTCTTCTAGATCATCAATAAAGTCCTTCTTAAGCTCTTTGAATTTGATGTGGATGGTCTAGTCAATGCATAACATTCTCTTGTCATACACCTTGTAGGCTTTTGAGATTGAAGAATATCCTAAAAAGATTCTATCATTAGATTTAAGATCAAACTTTACGAGTTTGCCCTTGGTGTTAAGAATAAAGCAAGATGAGTCAAAGATATGAAAATATGATATGTTGGGTTTTCTACCCTTCCATAGCTCATAAGGTGTTTTTTTTGTAGGATTGGCCTTAGAAAGATTCATTTTCTAATATAGCATGAGGTGTTTACAACCTTAGCCTAAAAACCTTTGGATAAATCACTTTCTAAAAGCATAGATTTGGCCATCTCTTGCAAGCTTCTGTTCTTTCTTTCAACAACCCCATTTTGTTGGGGAGATCTATGTGCACAAAACTTGTAAGATTCCCCGTTTTTTACAAAACTCTTCAAATACATGATTTTCAAATTCTCCTCCATGATTTGATCTTATAAAGGTAATTTGAGAATCTTTTTCAATACAAATACATTTTGCAAAAAATTTGAATCTT
Source organism: Dalbergia oliveri (assembly GCA_030441495.1). Lineage (NCBI taxonomy): Eukaryota > Viridiplantae > Streptophyta > Magnoliopsida > Fabales > Fabaceae > Dalbergia > Dalbergia oliveri. The sequence continues at coordinate 33,712,218 of JAMLFY010000004.1, read as the reverse complement.
TCAACCACCTCATCTTTAGAAGTTAGGAAGATAACTCATGTAAATCTAGAGAAATTATTCACTATGACAAGGCAATATCTTTTTCCAGCAAGATTTGTAGTCTTGGTTTGTCCAAAGAGATCTATGTATAAAAGCTCAAGTGGCTTAGTGGTTTAAACCACATTTTTGTTGTGGAAAGAAGCTTTGGTTTGCTTATATTTCTCACAGGAATCACAAGTAGTTGGTAAGCCTTTAACAACCTCTTTTTGAGATAGCTTAGAAATAAGCTTCATATGAGCATGTTCAAGCTTCTTATGCTATAACCACTTATCATCCATGAAGGATACAAGACATTTTACATCTTGATCTAGAAAGTCATCAAAGAAAAACATATAAGTGTTATCAAGTCTCTTACCAGATAGAATGATTTGTCCAGAAGTGAGATTTACAATTTTACAAGCATTTGCATTAAATAAAATATTAAAGCCTTGATCACAAAATTGCCTGATGTTCAACGTATGATGAGCGAACCATCAACAAGTAAAACATCAAAAATTTAGTAAGAGTCATCCTTACCAACATTTCCTATACCTGTGACCTTGGCTTTATCTCTATTAGCAAATTTTACTGATCTAGAGTTCTTAGGCTTCAGGTTTCTAAACCACTTCCTGGATGCAGACATGTGTATAGAGCAACCACTGTTCATGTACCACTTGTCTCTGTCAATGTGCATTCTCAAATACACCTGCAACAAAAATAGTTTTTAACTTAGGTACCTAGACTTTCTTGGGTCCTCTTAGGTTTGTTTTCCTTGATGGAGGTTTCCAAACTCGTTTTACCGATTTCTTTTTCATAAAACATTTGTCAGGTGGTTGTCTCTTATTATGGCAGAAAGTACAAGATATTATGTTCTTTACTTTCTTTAATGAGATTACTTTTCCTTTCTCATCCATTTCACTCTGATATCCAACCCAGTCTTTTAAAAATAAGGCCTTTGGCCACCAAGTGTCAACTCAAGATTCTTGGAGCCATTTACCATATTTTCCAAATCAGATTTAAGAAGTTTTGAAGTCCTTTGAGTTTAGAAATTACTTTCTGAGTTTCTGAATTTTCAGTGACTTCTACTTTTAAGGCTTTAAGTTTAACGTTTAAAAACTTCTTTCTCCTTTATTCCTTCCTTTTCAAGCCTTAGATTCTCAGCATATGATTTGGCCTTTTCAAGTTCTAGAACCACCTTCTAATGGTTCTTTTTGATATTAAGATAGTAAGAGGAGAAGGTTTGAGAGTTGTCAAGCGTTTCTCATACAAAGCTAATAATTCATCATAAGAAGGATAAGGTTCAAAAGAGTTATTTATCTCGTTTCATTTTAATCCTTGCTTTCTTCTTTGAGTTACTCTAGGTGACCAATATCCCCTTTTCATGGATAGGAAATTCTTTCATGGACCTTTGAGCTTAGGATAGTTTGTTTGTGGTGTCCTTTCTCTTTACATTATAACAGTTCATGTTTTTCTCTTTCCTTTCTTTTTCTATCCTTTTTGAGGGAGAAGTCCCTCCTTTTCTTGATCTTGCCTTTCCAAGCTCTAGCCATCTTTCTTACTAGCATGGAGATCACATCTCCATCTTCTTCTTTAGATTCTTCATCAGAATCTTCTTCTTAATCTAATGTTTCACTAACTTTTGTTGCTTTTCCCTTAGTTTGCTTTACCATGAACCTCAGATAGCATAACTTTGTGAGTTTTGAGTGACCCATTGAGTACATCCAAGCTAAGAGTTTGAAGATCTTTAGCTTCTGTGATGGCTTGATCTTAGGAAGCCATTTTGCAAGGAGGCTTCTCAGAATCATTCTAACCATTTCAAAGTTAGAATACCTTTTGTTTAATCCCTTTAGTTGGTTTACAATGTGATAAACCTTGTGGTCATGTCATCAATACTTTCTTATTCATTCATTTTGAACATTTCGTATTAATGAACTAACATGTTGATCTTAGTCTCTTTGACTTGATCTATTCTTTCATGTAGCATGTGTAGTCCATCCCAGATATCCTTGGCTGTGTCACAAGTAATGATCTTATCATATTTAGCTTTGCTTAGTGTACAAGTGAGTAGGTACTTAGCCTTGGAGTTCAATTGATCTAGCCTTATGTTGCTCTATCCACCTACTCCTAGGACTTCTCTAGAAGTGGAGGTTCATCTTTAGTTCCTGGAACTTCCTCCATAGGAACATAGTCTCCTTCTTGAATGATCTCCCACAAATCAAGACTTGTGTATTTGATAATCAGCTTCATTTTATATCTTCAATATGCATAGTCTCTACTATCAAAGAGTGGCGGTATGTTTATGGAGTATCCTTCTATAATTTGAATATTTTCTACCATTTATCCCTTAGGATCTTTAACCTCTCCTTGTTAGAATGCTCAACCTCTTAAAGGCTTGAGCTCTAATGCCAATTGTAGGTTAGAAAGTGAACGAGGAGGGGGTTGAATCGTGCTTTAACTTTTCTTTGCCTTTTTTATTCTGAAAAGCTTAACAGAAACTATCAAGTATAAACTTGAAGTACAGCAAAAATAGCATTAGTAAATGTCAAAAAGTAACTTTATGAACTAAAGTAGATGTACAAAATGCAAGATTAAATATGTTTTTCATAACAATAAATACAATAAGAACAAAAAAATATATAAAAGGAGATTTAAGGGAAGAAGAAGATCCTCACAAGAGTTTTTATCCTGGTTCAGCCAACTTGCCTACATCTAGTTCTCAACGACTATTGAGTTATACTAAATAATCCTTTCTCAACCCGGAGAAAAGGTTATTCTTTCTATAGCCTTCTCAAGCTATCTCCAACCAGTAGCTCACTCTACTATCACTTTCAAGTAGTTTTTGACTAACCACTTCAAGCTAACTTCGCGTGGCTAGTAGCTCACTCTCCTGTCACTTTCAAGTAGTCTTTTGACTAGCCTCTTCAAGCTATATTGTAACACATTAACTCTTAACCTCATACACTCGAGTCGCATTTCCGGTTTAGTGTTGTTACGCCTTTGTTTCAGATCTTGACTTACTTTCCTTTAAAATACGAGTAATAAAATACGACTAAATTTTTCTTTTTGAACTTAAGACTTAAAATGTGAGCCGCGCATATGTATAGATACCGACTATTAAACGTAAAACATAACAACCAATATATACGTCATCATAACAACCATGAATAATCACAACATAAATTATAATAGTATATCATAACCATAACATAACCACGATGTTCTTATAAATATAAGGACACCTAGGGTATCAATTACACCAAACAACTTTAACTAATGCAAAACAGAATGATAACAAGGCTAGACTAGTCTTCATGCTTCCGCCCCCTCTGATTCGACTAGATGACGTGATTCCTACGCCCATGCCTCAAGGAAGATCACGAACATCGCATCAATCCCGTCTGGAGACGATACGGAGGGAAAACAAAAGGGGTGAGAATACTTATACAAGATTCTCAGGAGGCTTCCAACTTAACACAAGTGTCATCGTCGTTGCCCAAGCCGCTTCGGGTTTCATTATGAAAGAGGTGTGCATGCATAAGTTCAGTTTTATTTTCTCAAATCTTATTACCCAAAGTAGGTTTCTTTTAGCATGCGTATTCATGACATGAATGCAGCAGATATTATATATATGCATGGCAATGAAGTTCACACACTCAACATATATCACTTAATTACTAGCACCAACGAAACATTCATGAAACATATGCATGTGTGTCTTTTACTTTATCATATTTGAACTCTTCAAGTTCCTTTCTTAACTTTTTCCACTTTCCACCCTCATCGTAGCCACCAAAATCCATCCAACATGTCGTCCGCGAATTTTCACATAGCCACCAAAACTCCAAATATACCCATCGCCTAGGAATGAGCTCAAACCTAACTAGCCGTCGCTAGATTTATACGGGAAAAAAAAGGGAAATCACATCTCTTTCTTGGATCACCCCATACAACCCTTAACTCGGGAAGTCATAATGGGATCATTTCCACTTTTTCATATCTTGTATGGATGCAACATGAGCATACAACCATAGAACATCATATAACATATCCTCTATTCATGCCTCATATTCTCATGCACTCTAAACATAGCATACCACATCATCATAGCAACATGCCACACATCCATACATTCTCATACTCATGGTATTTAAAACATTCACATGCATCAAAACAATACTTGCTCGATCTCTTACATCGCACCTTTATCTTATATCTTATGCTTTATCCCTTAGGGTCTTAAACTTATGTTCTAACTATCCTAGCACTCATTATAGATCTTTATAACACCCAAAGGATCATTGCTTGCAATTCTCACTAAGTTTTATGTTCAGTAACATATTCAAACAGCATTGCATCACTTAGGAAGAAAATGATCATATGACGGGGTCCAAATCTCCGTCTTTGACCCTTTCTAAGTTCTGTCTTCGCCTAAGGCTCTATAATCAACTCCTAAACCAATTATGAGGGATTCCTACACATATTCACTAATTATAAGTCACTTTTCTTAAGGCCAATTATGCTGGAACAGAATTTACCATTTGTACATCTAAGTGTTCTACAATTCACATCTTAGGCCCTTTTTAGTTACTTGTTCTTTCCTAACTTCCCTAAATCATTCCTTGCTTCACTCAAACATAATTTTACACATTTTAACACCATAAAATAGAATTAATACAGTGGCCAAGGGCACAAGGCAAAACCAAAAACATAAGCATCAAATAATCACATAATCTCATGATTTAAATGCATATAAGTTGCTAGTTTCTCTTGGAATCATTTTAGTAACTCAAAACTCTTTTAGAAACCAATTTATCTCATTAAAATCATACAAAAATGGGTAAGGTCAGTAGCTAAATTATTTAGCTCAATAAATGGATTTAAAACATAAAACTTTGTTCATAAGGTTCTTTAAATACACCTAAGCTTAGAAAAATTCCAAGACTTAGACTATGGACACTTATGATTAGATGAACTTATCTCAAGTCCATCATCATCATCACAAGGCCGAAATGGCATTCTTGAAATGCCTTCATTTTCTAAAACTTTATGCAAGATACTTGGGCAAGTCTTTGAGCTCTAGGATACTTAGGTGATGGCATAAACTTAAACATGATATGCACTTATTTTATTCTTCATTAGAAAGTAAAGTGAGAGCATAAAATAAATATGAGATGCAACCTTATTATTATCTTTAAAGATTAAGTGATGACTTGAAATATAAACATGAAATGCAAGCTTGGAATTTAAACATGATAATGCAAGTCCATTTAATTATTCTTGAGAGTTTAGTGATGACATCAAAATAAACATGCTATGCAAGGCATAAACTTAAACATGTGTGCAACTCATTTTATCTTAACTAGAGCTCTTACAAGACTTTAAAGGAACATCACAACCTTAACCCAATATGTATCTTAACAACATAAAGTGAGCTTTAGAGTTCTTAGCACCAAGACTTCAAAGAAGCCTTTGGTTTTGAACTTCATCATCAAGCTCAAGAAAATAGACACAAAGCTCAACACTTTGTCTAAACAAAATACAAAGAACTAAGTCATATTCTTTATTTTATTGCTCATGGGCTTCAATCTAGAGTAAAACTCTTAGAACGGCCGACCAACTTTAAGGTTGGCAAGGGTAAGCTTAGAGCTCTTTGAAATCATATGATTAATTTTCTTAACAAAACTTTTGTGATCTACTTAACATTTTTAGCAAACTTTGTTCAAAAAAAGGAGGAAGAAATCGAAATCTTAAAGGAAAAGGAAAAGAAAACTGAAAACATAAACAAGAAAAGGAAAGGAAAACACAAGCATGTATGGTCCAAGACCAAGTTGTTTCAAGCTTTAGAGGTTTCTCACATGACAATAACAAGTCATTATCTTGAAACCTCATCATCAAGCTAAAGTTTTTCTCAAGAAAGGCCTCATGGCCGAAGAAAAAAGGAAGAAGAAAAGAGTTTTGAACCAAGAGAAAACTAGAACTTTTCTTGAAGAAAACAAGTAAAAACTTGAAAACAAAACCCCTACCTAAGGAAGTCTTGAAAGAAATGAAGGAAAGCTTGAGTTCTTGAAGGTTTGAGAAGACAAAATCTTCTCTTGGAAGAGGAGGATTAGCTCAAGGAAGATGATTTTTCCTTGAGTTTGTAAGCTTGGAAATGGAAAGTTTGAGTGTTTAAGAGATGGTTTGAGGTAGGAGAGTGGTGGTTTAAGGTTGTTTGTGGTGAATTGTGGTGATGGAAAGGTTTCTTTGAGGTGGAGGAAGAAGAATAAGATGAAGAGGAATTGAGAGGAAAAGAGAGAAAATGGCAAAAAAGCTTAACTTGGCAAATGATCTAAAGTGCAACCAAGTTCTTCAAGGCTTGGTATTTATAGAAAATTTTCAACATTGAGGTTGATTTGGGAGGAGGATGGCCGAAGGTTTCTTGGCCTTTGGAGGGAGGAAAATATCTTCAAAGCTTGTCATTCAAAGGCATGGTTGAAAGCATGACTAGGTATGGTTCAAAGTATGGCTTGAGGTATGGTCTTTGAGTGAAACAAAATCAACATGTGACACAAATAGGGAGCATGAATTTGGCCAACATTTCAGCCAAGGGGAGGAGGATAATTTGTTCATGTAATTGTGGTTTAATGATGTGTTTAGGTGTTTCTTTGAATAAGGTTTTGATTAGGAGTTGTAAGAAAGTGTTTAGGTGAGGTAATGACTAATTAAGGTTGTCAAGACTTGATTAGGGGAGTGAACTTGCTAGATTAACAATTTAAAATCATTCTTTTAGTCAAATGAGGTATGGGCACAATTCCTTAATTTAAGGAATTGGAGAGAAAACACTATTCAAGATTCCATGACTAGGAATCTTGAATTAAAGAATGTAATTAGAATTTAACCAAGCAATCTTAGGCCCTAATTAACCTTAATAAATTATTTTGACTTAGATTAATTATCGAAATAAATTAATCTTCAATTAGAGCCTAATATTGCTTAGGTTTGCTTAATTACGTCATTAGGCTCACTGTACACTGTTCTAGGGGCAAAATGGTAATTTTGCACTAAAATTGCCCGGGCTACCCGAGTTTAACCTGTTGTTAAACTTCACTTAAAAATATCATTTAAAACCTTTTGATAAAGTCCGGGCTCACGGGCACGTAAAACGATGACAAACGCCACAGGGGCGTTTCGGTAATTTCGGCATCGGAACTCAAAATGAGATTCTTCTCTCTATTACCACATATAACACATATAATCCTTTATCAACATCAAAACATCCCTTTGAGGATGGCCGGGATGCCTCATTTTCGGGTAAAATGACCTCAAGGGTATTTCGATCATTTGTACACGGAAAATCGGGGCATTACATATATCACAACAATCACTCCGGATCGGGTTACAAAGGATGTTCTCAAACTATCAAGCACTCAAGTTTCTCAGAATAAACAATATCAAAGCTGAAAACTTGAATGACTTCTTTCTAACTATTCTTCCTATGAAGAAGATTTTATGAGAACTTAGAAAGAAGACTTTTACAGTGATGAAACTTATTACAAGCTATAATAGTTTTACAGAAGAAGGAGGAAAATTTCTTCTGCATTTTAGCATAAGATGATGATTAAAAGTCTTAAGTTGTAAACATGCCATCTAATTTTATACTTGATCTTCATTTATGACTGTTGCCCTTAATATGTTTTCCTAGTGACACGTGTTGATCTTCTTTTTGTGTATTGAAAATGAACTCTAGAAGAGTAGCTCTACGTGTTAGAGTTACTTTTTGCAAGTGCCGAAGCCATTGTCTAATAGAAGTTTCTGAATCCACCTTCATAAACTACTTTTACTTTCTGAATGAGATTTCTGAACTTTTCCTTTTAGAAGCTGGGCAGTTGACTAAGTTGAAAAGGAAAGATATCACGTTTCCTTGACTAGGTTTGACTTAAATTTTCCTTCTCATTTCTATAAAGTGCACCATTTAAAGTAAACATGCTTTTTGAAATGTTGTTTCCGTTTCTAGACTTTTCTTTTGATCTTCTATGCTTCAATCAAAACTTATTGTAAATGATATATCTCGATCATGATGATTGAAGATGGTAACCACACTTTTATTTAGAGTTGGATTGAAATCTTCACTTGAATCTAGCTTTCTGAAGCCATGGCATGCTTTCTGAAGATCTGAATATTGGTTTCTTGTTCTTGAGAATTTCCTTTCATGAATTGAGCATAGAAATGTTTTCAAGATTTATTTTTCACTTTCTTTGAGTTCTAAATCTCTTTAAATGAGATTAATCATGTTTGTACATGTCATTGTGAAAATAATCTCATTTTAGGAACATGCATGCTAATGTGAATAGTCCTATTTGGTTCTTCAAGAAACTTAAGTAAAAGATTAGTCCTTATTCAAAATATTTTCATGAAATTAGTTTTGTTATCATTCAAAACATTGAGTGTTTATGCTTTCTGAAGGGCTCTAGAGCTAACATCATGTCCATAGTTCCTATGGAACTTACACCACATGTTCTTATCTACTTCGAAGGGTGTTGCTTGCCTTCTAGCTTTGTCTGGCAATTTGATAAGCTGAGAGTTGTATACCTCTTTTAGAATAGATTTGCTTCTAGTGTTGAGGGGGTATATTCAGTGAACTAAGGTCTAGGACATGAAAATACCTATTTCCATCATCCTTACCTCTCTTCAGTCTTCGGGACTCCTTTTCTTGGATTTTTTAATCTTGCTTCTTATCCTGGGCATTATCGTTCTCAACTTTGGTAGCATCTTGCTGACCTTCTATCCTCTAAACTGCTTGGACTTCCTCCATCTTGATATAGCCCACCAATCTTTCTTGAAACATAGCTATTGATTATGGACGGGTAGTGGCTAAGGAGTAAGCAAATGCTCCGGATTGGAGGCCACTTTTCATGATGTGCATCTTAAGGGTCTAAGTTGGGATATGCATGGCTACGGTATTAAAGCGGTCCATGTACCCCTTGAGTGGCTTATGAGGACCTTGCTTGATAGCATTCAGGAAATCTATTGTATTCTTATAAATTCAGCTAGATGAGAACCACTTTTTAAAGACTCTTGAGAGGTCATCAAAGTTGTGAATAGATCCTCTAGGAAATGAAGAAAACTAGAGCACAACAATTTTCTCTTCTCTTTTCTCTATTCTTCTCTCTGGGGGTTCCATTGGTGAAGGTGCTTTATCTTGGAGATTGTGGCAAGCATTGTTGCTATTATTTCTAGGTTTCTTTTATCTTTATTATTGTAATCCTCTAGAGATGGAGAAGTAGATTTCTTTATTAGTGTAGGGATTTCTAAATGGATTGAGATGATGTTTGAGACCTCTTTTAATATTAAATGCATTAGTTTTCTTAATGTTTTGTAGCTTATATTCCTATGATTATTGTGGTGATTGCTATAATCTTTATTGGCATAACTAAAGTGGCGATCGTCATTTAGGAAAACCTTTTGGGCATAAATTGATAGATCTATTGGTTTATGTTTGAAGGAGAATATTAGAATTAACTTTCTGATTGGCGATTAGGCTATAGCAATTGCTTCATTAAATCAATGTGATTTCTAAACAAATTAGATTTCGTTTATTAGTTATTTGCATTAGTCAAATTTTAGGATCGATTGATCATTAGTTGAATTGCCAGGAATTAATTACTAATATCCACTAATGGATTCAATATTTGGTAAATGATAATTAATTTCTAATCCTAAGAATATCTTGTATTGGTGCCTTCTTCACTGTTTCTATTAACCGTTAATTTCAATTTCCATTATTTCATTCTTCAAAACCCTAATTTCCCAAGTAAGTGAAGCCTCCTTGAGAGACGACCTAGGTTGTGCCATTTACTACATTTTTGGTGCAATTTAGCATTAAAATAATTTCTAACTTGAGGAGGTAGGTGACAACCTTCGTTCACTCTACTATCACAAACTAAGTAATTTTTGACCAGCCTCTTAAAGCTAAACCCGTGACCAACAAGTACACTCTCCTGTCACAACCTAAGTAGTCTTTAATCAGCCTCTCCAAGCTAAACCTAAGTAGTCTTTGACCAACCTTTTCAAGCTAGATCGTGATTAGTAGTTTACTTCTCCTGTCACGTTGCATGTAGTCTTTGACTAGCCTCTCTAAGCTAAATCACACCGATCACTATTGGATCGAGGATACAAAGGTTTGTGTTTGAGTTTGCCACTCAAACTAACTTACACTTAAGTTTCCATAAGATTTACAATAAGATCTGTGAAAAGCTTGAATGACTTCTTTCTATCTTTCTTCCTAGGAAGAATGTATGATCTACCAAGAGCGTAGAAAGAAGATTTTTACAGACAAAGAAACTGATTACAAGATGTAATAAATTTTACAAAAGATGAAGAGAAATTTTGATAGTGTTTCAGCACTTGTACAACATCTAGATATCTTTATTTAAAAGAACAGGATCTCTATTTCTATATGGTCTTCATTTATGACCATTGCCCTTGATCAGCTATCCAAGTGACACGTGTTGATCATTTACTTGTGTCTTGGAAAGTAGTCTATAAGAGTAGTTCGTTGTTTGTTAGAGCTCCAGAAGCCATTGTGAGATAGTGGTTTCTAATGTCACCTTCAGAAACTACTTTTTACGTTTTGAACGAGGTTTTTGAACTTTTCCTTCTAGAAGTTAAGGTAGTTGAACAAGTTGATAGAAGAGATGACATGCTAGTCTATAACTGGATTTGACTTTTAAATTTGAATTTCAAATTTCCCTTCTTTCCTGTAAAGTGCACTGTTTCACTGTAAAGTGAACTTTTTGAAGTACGGTATCATTCCTTCATATATATATATATATGATCTTCTAGTCTTCAATTAGAGATTCTAGATGATGAAATGATTGTAATCATAATGATTGAAGGTTGTAGAACACATTAGCTTTAGAACTAATTTGAAATCTTCATTTGAAGCATACTTTTTGAGCTTGTATTCTACATTCTGAAGATCTTTGCCTTAGTTTCTTGTATATGATGATATTCTTCACTCAATTAAGCATGTATACGTTCATTTCACAATATAATTTTCACTTTCATTGAGTTCCTATCTCTTTAAATAAGATAAATCATGTTTGCACATATAAAGTGAAATTATTTTCGCTTCAAGAACCATGATATACAAACAAAGAACATGTTTTCTATTTCAGGAAACTCAAGGGAAAATATTAGTCATTCAAAATATTTTCTTTAAATTGGTTATGTTATCATTCAAAACATTTTGCATTAATGCTTTCTTGAAGGGTTTTGGAGCTAACAATCTCTTCCTTTTTTATGATGACAAACCAATAGAAGAAAATGTTTTGAAGAGATTTTGAAAGAAACATAACATGGTATAGAGCATATATATGACAAATTTTTTTCAACGCATCATATGATGTGATTTTCAGATAGTCTTTCTCTTAAAGTGTGATGGAAACATTTCATTGCCTTAAGTGACTCAAATCAGAACTATTTTATTTCTCTAAAAGATTCTGAAGTTACTCAAGTGCTTTCTGAGGGATCTGAGTAGAGAAAAAAAAGATATGATTGTTTAAGCTTTCTGATTAAATAGCTTGATTTTTAGTCAATATGACTTTTTTGAAATAAAGCAAGTGTTTGAATAAAATGAGTAATACTTGTGATATTAACTTTTGATTAGATTTCTCATTCAACACTTCTTTATCCAAACTAGCTTTTGAAACGTAATGCAATTTGTATATGAAAATATGCAACATACAAACTTTGCACACAAGAGAAGTTTTTGAGACTCATAGGAACCTTCTTTCAAATATTATCAATGAAAGATGCGACGTTTCTGAAGCTCAACAGGGATTAATCCCAAATGTATTAGATCATCATTTTTCGAGCTTTTGGTATGACATAGGAAACTTCATATGTTGTGTATCCGAGCGTATGTTTATGAAAACAAAATAACTTTTTTGAAAAACTATATGACATGGCTTAACATACCAGCGTTCACAAAGATATATATATATATATATATATATATATATATATATATATATATATATATATATATATATAAAAGCATTTGACATATATGTTTTAAAGCTATATAGATATAATACCAAGCTAATAATATGAACATGCATACATCAACATTAGTATATTTAAGCTAGAAATATCTATCATAGCCTCCAGATTATATATGTGCCATGTAAAATGTATCAGAGTAAAGACTAGAAGCAAAACAAGCACAATAAAAACAGATGTATTAGAGCTAATTAAAATGAAATGTAACAAAGCAAAACAAAATGATAAACAACTAATTGTTCAAATATTAACTCAAATGCAAAAAACCTAGAAAAATGCTACAAAAAAGTTAGCTCCCCCTCATGTACTTCCCCTGAATTTCATAGCACAAGATTTTCTTGTCTTTTCATTTCCTTCTTTTGTCATCAGCAAACAAATGAGGTGTGTTGGAAAGCAGCGACACCATTATCAACCCTGGTGCTTGACCTCTTGAAGAATGTCCTGAGTGTTCTGAAAAATTTGCAGTAATTCTTCATGGCTCTAGAGTTGGGCACCTTGCTTGATGTTGGTGGCTTCAACCTGATCCAATCTAGAGGCAATGTCCCTTTGATTTCTCATAAGAAGCTAGATCTATGGAGAACTTGTTTAAGTCTAGTTAAAGGCTAGTGTGGTTGGTGGATTGGTGGTGTATGGATGAAGCAACTTGGGGAGTAGGCTCAGGTATGCCTAGGGGCATGGTTTCCCCAGAGTTTAGCGATTTAGCCTCAACAGTATGTACAGTACAGGAAGTGAAGAGAATAGAACAGGAGCAATAGTGGTAGCAGGAGTAGATACAAAATCAAGATCTTGATCTGAGGTAGAAGCAACAACTTCTTCAGCATGAAGAACAACCATTTGTGGGTTTTCCCTCTTCCTCTTCCAATGTAGTGATGCAAATGGAAGGAGGAGGTTGAGGCACCATCAGAATGACAGCAATTTCTAGTTCAGCTCCCTCCTCTATGATTAGCTCTGCGGAAAGAATTCACTCATTTTAGCTTTTTAACTTCTTGAAATGGTTTTCCTCTTCTTCAATAAGGATGATGCTGGTTATTCTTCTTTGTATCCTCCTCCTCTTCTTCAGAATTGGTGAAAATAACTTTATAGCTAGCCTTTTGATACCTTGTAACCTCTTTTAGCATCAGATCCTGGTCTCATGCTTAGGAATATTTTTGAGAATGAGCTCTCTTTTTCTAATGACTCCAACTGGCTTACTAGGCATCTTTGTTTATTTTCTTTGAGTCTCATTATTTGAATCAAAGGAGTCATTGTTAGTCTCTGAAAAAAGTGGTGATTTTTGAGGTTCTTGGTGTTCATTCTTTCCCATCTCATCTTCATTCTTCTTTCTCCGTTTAGAAGAATTTGTGCAGACTTTTCTTCCTCTGATTTCTAGTCTTGCTTTCTAGAAAGATCAGCTTTCTTTTTCCCTTTGCCCTTATCTTTCAGACTTAGCCTTGCCTGGAAGTTCTCCTGGCTTGCTCTCCCATTATCCTTGGATTCTATCTTGTTGCCTCAGACCCTTAGGTCATAGACTTTTTCTTGGAGGTTCTAAAGTAGGCAGCTGAGTATACAATACCTTCTACAAACTCATATCATTCCTCGTGAGAGGAAGGCATATGTGCTCAAACAATTTTGTCAGCAACATACCATACGGTACACTGGCTGTCTTCCTTTTATCTTTGGTGATTGCACTGAGCATGTAATCCATTATAAGTCTTGGTAGATTCACCTTTCCTTTTGCCATAAGACAATATAGGAGCATGCAATCCATACTTACCAGTACATCGTAATTCCTATCTAAGAGTGGATGAGATTGTCCACCGTATATACTCTTCTTGGCCTTGTCCTGAGCATGGCAGTAGTAATCTCATTGGGTTTGTAAAGGATAGAGTACGTTAGATACCTTGACACATCTCCTTCATTTATTCCTAGGAGCGAGTCCAAGTGGGTAAGGAGGAGCAACGATGCCTTCAGGGTACTTTGACAACTCTTGATAATCCAGGACTGACCTCAATGGCAAATCACGAATCACTATTTTTAACAAGAAGTTGGAGTTGCCTTTCAGCTATGAATGAAAAGTCATTACTAACCCTGGAAAGACCCTGTCATTGATCTCTAGATATTCTTCCTATCCTTGAAAAGAGAAGACTTCGTTGAGAATAGATATACTTTCCCGAAGTTCTTTTTTAATGTCGTTCCTAGCGCTATCTTCCTTAAAGAGAAGTTCTTTTCATAGAAATCTTGCATATCTAGATCATCGTACATGTGGAAGGTTGCCTTTTTGTTAATGGATCGGTCTTCGGCCATTTCTAGGTAGCGTATATGAGGGTTTGAAGAAAAAGAGATTTAAACTTTGAAAGGGTTTGAGAGAGAGAGTTTAAGAGAAGGTTTGTAAGCAAGAGAAGATGAAACAGTTGAGGTCTTGGTTGTGTAAGGTTGAAAAAGATGGTAAAAAGGTGGCGTATGAGGAGTGGGGAGTTACTTAAGTAATGGGACGTGAAAGACTAAAGGTGAAATGATGTAGGAGAGAAACTCAAAAGAGTGAGAATTATCCTGCCTTTTCCATATTTTCAGAAAGAGTGGTTTCTAATGTTTGAGATCACTTTCTAAACATGTTTATTTTTGAGCTCAACTTCCACTTTCTGACCCATCGAAGTGTCACTGCTTCTTCACAATTCATCCATATTTTGATTTTGAAACCCCATGAGACCAAATGTACCCTATTTTCTAATCTTCTGACCTTCTTTCTAAGCTTGAACTGATATTCTGATCTTGCAAACTGAATCCCTGTTCTTGCTAATTGATATCTTCATATGGGCTTTAGTTCAAGAGTAATGAAGGGGAGCACCCAGAGATGTTTGTGTATAAATACTTATGCAGATTTAAAAACCTTTAAGTTCAAAAGACTTTTCAAAACACAAAAATGATCTTCAGCTAATGGTTTCATGAATATGTCAAACACTTGGTTTTCAATATTCACAAACATTAACTTGACATCTCCTTTTTGAACATGATCCCTAATAAAATGATGTTTAACATCGATATGCTTGGATCTGAGTGGTGGATAGGGTTCTTAGCAAGATTAATAACACTAGAATTATCACAAAAGATAGGGATTTTGAAATACCTTCGGTGATAATCTTCTAGCTAGTTCCTTATTCAGCATGTGGGTGTAGTAGTTTGCAACAACTACATATTTAGCTTTAGCCGTAAAGAGTGCAATGGTATTTTGCCTCTTACATGACCAAGTGATGAGGCACTTTCCTAAAAAAACAACAGTATCCACTAGTGCCTTTTTCTCTATTCTATTTCTAGCGAAGTCAACATCATACTAACCTACAATCTTACAGGATGTACCTTTCTTGTACCATAAGCTAAGATTAGTAGTACCAGATAAATATCTAAAGATTCTTTTGACAGCATTTAAGTGTGATTGCTTTGGGTTAGATTGAAATTTAGCACAAATCCTCACACTTAATTGAATGCTTGGTTTACTTGTTGTATGATACAAAAGTGAACTAATGATTCCTTTGTAAATGCTTTCTAATACCTTTTCGCCATTCCCATCAACATCAATGATTTGAGATGGATGCATAGGGGTACTCATAGGTTTTGCTTGATCCATATTGAATTTTTTTCAAGAGCTCCTTTGTATCTTTTCTTGATGGATCAAGATTCCTTCCTTTTGTTGTTTTATTTGCAACTGAGGAAAAACTTGAGCTCACCCATCATGCTCATCTCAAATTAACTTTGCATTAATTTAGAAAACTTTTCACAAAGAGAATGGTTAAAGGTGCCAAATATAATATCATCAACATATATTTTGACTATTAAAAAGTGATTATCTTGTTCAAGAGTAAAGAAGATGGTATCAACTTTGTCTCGTTTAAGCCCATTCTTTAGTAGAAAAGTACTCAGACTATCATACCAAGTACGAGGAGCTTGTTTCAGACCATAGAGTGCATTTGTCAGTTTGAAGATATGGTTGGGAAGGTCTTCACTCTCAAAACTAAGAGGCTACTTCATGTAAACTTCCTTAGAGAGGAATCCATTTAAGAACGTAGACTTGGCATCCATCTTGGTAAAGAGAAAAGCCTTTGAAGGCAGCAAAAGTAAGTAGCATGCTTATGGCTTCCAAGTCTAGCTACTAGTGTAAAGGTTTCATCATAATCAATTCGCTCTTGTTGATTATAAACTTGTGCGACCAATCTTGCTTTGTTCTGGATGATTTTTCCAGCTTCATCAAGCTTGTTCCTGAACACCCATTTTATTCTAATGATGGTCTTCCCTTTGTGCCTTTCAACAAGCGTCTAGATTTTGCTTTTCTCAAATTGATCAAGTTCTTCTTGCATAGCTTCTACCCAGCTTTGATCACTCAAAGCTTCTTCAATGCATTCAGGCTCGATGGTGGAGATGAAGGCACAATTTGACTGATTTTTAAGGGATGACTTGGTTCTCACACCCTTGGAAATATTTGCAAGAACTATGTTATGAGAAATTGCTTTTAGATCATAAACTCCCTTATAGTTTATGTGACTTTGAAGATTTTCATGTCTTTTTTATCTTCAAAGTGCTCTCTTCATGCTCAGAAAGATCACTTTCTAAAGGCTTTGGAGTTCTGAGCAGCTTTTTGAAGTGTCTATATTCTGGAGCTTACTTTCTAAAGGTTTGACTTTCATCTGCTAGCTTTCTGATGAATCCTTGAGGTTCAGATTCTCAAGATTCTCATTTAGTTCTTGAAGATCATCAGCAAAGTCCTTCCTGAAATCCTTGAAGTTGATGTGGATTGTCTCCTCAACACATAGCATTCTTTTGTTGTATACCCTGTAAGCTTTAGAGACAGAGGAATAACCTAAGAAAATGTCATCATTACTTAGGATCAAACTTTGTGAGTTTGTCCTTGGTATAAAGGGTAAAACAAGATGAGCTTAAGATATGAAAATATGATATGATGGGTTTTCTACCCTTTCACAACTCATAAGATGTTTTCTTGAGGATTGGCCTTAAAAGATTCTGTTTTGGATATAGCAAAAGGTGTTTACAGCCTCTGCCTAAAACTTTTGATAAACCACTTTCTAAAAACATTGTTTTAGCCATTTCTTGCAAGCTTTCATTTTCCCTTTTAGCAATCCTATTTTGTTGGGGAGTTCTAGGCATAGAAAACTCGTGAAGAATGCCATGTTTTTCACAAAACTCTTTGAAAACATGATTTTCAAATTTTCCTCCATAATCAGATCTTATAGAGGTGATTTGATGATCCATTTCAGTGCAAATATGTTTTGGTAAAAATTTTGAATCTTTCAACCACCTCGTCCTTAGATGCTAGGAAGATAACCCATGTAAATCTCAAGTAATTATCCACTATGACAAGATATTATCTCTTCCCAACAAGACTAGCAGTCTTGGTTGGTCCAAAAAGATCTATGTGTAAAAGCTCAAGTGGCTTAGTGGTTGAAACCACATTTTTTTTTATGGAAAGAAGCCTTGGTTTGCTTGCCTTTTTCATAGAAATCATAAGTTAAGTCTTTGTCAAATCTGATCTTTGAGGTCTTTAACAAGCTCTTTTTGAGAAAGCTTAGAAATAAGCTTCATATGAGCATGTCCAAGCTTCTTGTGCCACAACCACTTATCATCCATGAAGGATGCGAAACATTTTACATCTTGATCTAACAGATCATCCAAGAATAACACATAAATGTTATCATGCCTCTTGCAGATAAGATGACTTGTCCCAAAGTGGGATTTACTATCTTGCATGCATAAGCATTAAATAAAACATTAAAGTCTTGGTCATAAACTGGCTAATACTCAATAGATTGTGAGTCAGACCATCAACAAACAACATATCAAAAATTTGGTGGAAATCATACTTACCAACATTTCCTATGCTTGTGACTTTGGCCTTACCTCTATCAACAAACTTGACTGACAAGAATTTTTGGCCTTGAGGTTTCTGAACCATCTTCTAGACCTGAACATGTGTTTGGGGCAGCCACTGTCCATGTACCACCTATTTTCTGCTTCAACATGCGTTCTAGACACACCTGCAACAAAAACATTTTTTGATTTAGGTACCCATACCTTCTTGGGTCCTTTTGGGTTAGTCTTTAGCGGGAGGTTTCCCAACCTTTTTGGTAGAAAGTACAAGAAACTTTGTTCCTTTCTTTCTTTGATTGAGTTGTCTTCCTTTTCTCATCCATTTCTCCTCATATCCTAACCCAGACCTTTGAAAATGTGACCTCTGACCTCCAGCATTAGTTCAAAGTTCCTTGAACCATTTACCATTTTTTTCAAAGTTAGATTTGAGAACCTTTCAAGTCCTTTCTAATTTAGAAATAATTTTTTAAGTTTTCTCATTTTTCTCATATACTTCAACTTATAAGGCATTGAGCTTAATATTTGAGACTTTATTTTCTCCTTTTAGATCTTCTTTTTCAAGTCTTAGATTTTCAGCTTCTGACTTAGCCATTTCAAGTTCTAAAATAACCTTTTGATATTTCTTTTCCAGTTGAGATAGTGAGAGGAAAGAGTTTTAGAATTTTCAAGCAACTCTTCATAAAGAACTAAAAGTTCATCATAGAAAAGATTAGAGTCAAAGTTTTTACCGGTTCAATTTCTGAAGTATATCTTGCCATAAGCAAGGTTGGCAACATCTTCTAGCTCTTCCTGGCTTTCCTGATCCTTCCTTCTCTTCTTCTGAGTCACTCTATGTGGTCAGCAAGCCTTTCGTCTTAGCAAACTTTTTCTATGGTCCCTTGAGCTTAGACATTTTGGTTTGAAGTGTTCATTCTCACTACAAGTCTAGCAAGTATCGCCTTCCATTTTTCCCTTGCCCTTCTTGTCTTTTTTGAGGTTGATATATCTTCTTTCTTTATCTTGCTTTTCCAAGCTATAGACATCTTTCTTACCAGCATAGAGATCTCATCTCCATCTTCTTCTTCCATATCATCATCAGATTCTTCCTCTTTATTAGAGGTTTTAGCAACTTTTATTGCCCTGGCTTTTTTCTACTTCTGATGAGTTGACTTCAAGGCCATGGACTTGCTCTTTTTGATGGATTCACCATGCATTTCAGAGAGCACGACCTCATGGGTTTTGAGAGACCCAATGGTCAGACCAAGAGTTTGAAGGTCTTTAGCCTCTTAATGGCTGTGACTTTAGGCAACCATTTGGCAGGGAGGCTTCTTAAGATTTTTCTAACCATTTTTGAGTTAGAATATCTTTTGCCAAGACCTTTTAGTTGGTTTATGATGTGCATAAACCTTATAGTCATTTCATCAATACTTTCTTGATCTGTCATTTTAAACATTTCATATTGATGAACCAACATATTGATCTTAGTCTCTTTAACTTGATCAGTGTAACATCCTCCCAAGTACAACCCCATCCTTAAGTTATGACGTCGTACTCGAGAGTTGTTACTCATTAATTAGCGGACCTTTCTTAATTATCTATAGCAAGAATCAATTGAATCGTGTAGTAAATAACTCGTGGTTCTATCAAAATATATAGCAAGGAAACAAAGTATTTATTTAGTACAAGACAAGTACAAAAGGAAGCTTCTCTATAAGCTTTAGTACATATCCTTTTTTACTATATTTACAGGTACATGTACATATCTAAGTACAATAAATACGAGTCTCTGCTACTAAGTTATAGAAACTCCAATTCAGTCTTTCTCGTAGGGCTTCACTATCTCTGGAATTAACCTGGAGACGATGGAAACAAACACATAAGGGTGAGAATTCTAAAATCCTCAGTAGACATCCCAAAACATATAATGAAACTCATGCCATCGTTATCATCCCAGCCACTTCGGTTTATTAGTAAAATTATGAGCATGCAACATGTATCAAAGGTTCATTTTAAAGTTCAAAGGTCATTCTTTTGAAGTGGATTTGTTTTAATTACTCAATTTCTCAATATACATATGTCATACTACTCAACATCATAATAATTCATTTTCAACTTTATATGCCTCAGTACATCGAAGGGGACTTTTTCTTGCCCTTTTTGGACTAAAGGGGACCTCTCGTGCCTTTACACATTTAGGGGACATTTCTCGTGTCCTTTACACATTAAGGGACCTTTCCGTGCTCTTACACATTCAGGGGACCTTCCCGTGCCCTTTATAGACTAAAGGGGACCTTTGCGTGCCATTTTCGAACTAAAGGGGACTTCATTCTTTACTTAGTACATACATAATCCTCAATCTCACATTACTATATGCGTTAGCATAGTTTCTGAATGTCATAATGTTTCCAATATTTATATTATTCATTTATCACGTTTCTTTTTACCAATGCAAACTTAAAGCTCATATATACAATCAATCACAAGTAATTCTCATTCCTTTCTCATAAACCAATCTTTAATGTCACTAGCATGCATTCATGTACATCATACTTGAACCAAAGATCATTTGACTTCTAAATCAAGAGTTTAATTCATTTCCAGGTACAAAGACAACATTTGACAGAATTTAGACTTACGGAGTATGATTTATTTCACAAATTAAACAATCAATTTAAAGGCTATGAAAATTCCCTGAGATACTTCAATATGTCCACAAGGCTCCATAAAAATTTCGGGGTAAAAAGTTCTCTAGTATGATCATAAAATTCAACAATTTTAGTGGTCAGAGACCCTGACTCAGTCATAACTAGATTCTCACAATTTTTAACCCTAGCAAATGATTGAATCAGTTCAAAATAAAAATCATGGGTATACTTCGAGATATTGAAAATATCCTGTAAAAATTTCAAAGGATAATTCAATCATTTTCTATGTTAATAAAATTATACAAATTCACAGCTTTAGGTCCACTAATCCAGGCAGCACATAAACCACTCCGGTTCTTGATTTTTTTTAGAGTATTAGGAGTCACAATCAGAGCCCAAGAAAATTTGTGGAACTATTCCAGGATGTTGGCTTCAACATATATTTTTTCTAGCTCATGAAAATACCACAAATATACCAAAAAATTCAGTTCAATAGCTGCCTATGTAAAAATTTGAAAATCCAGCAGCATAGACCAAATTTCCTTTTGACAAAAATGATTTTTAACATCATCCAAACACTCCACCAAAATTCATACATCAATATCAACATAATATCAACCAAATAACAAGAAATTTTAGACCTAGCTCAATCAGATCACACCAGAATAAATTTGAAAAAGAAAAGGCAAGAAAACTCTACTTGTAGTAACCTATTAGCTCCTTGGCTTCAAGATTAACCAAACTTGATTCCTTCTCCTCCAAAGCTCCCAATCCAACTTCAAACCCCTCTGATATCAGTGAGGTATGAGGTACAAGACAAGGTTTTGATGAGGAATGAAAATTTTGTTCGGTTAGGTAGAGAATTAGGTGTAGAATAAGTTTTGTGAAAGAACTTTGAGGTTTCCACAACTCTAGGCTAGGGATTTTAGGTTTAGAACTCAAGATCAAGCTCTTGAAGATGAAAATGGTGGCTGGTTCTTTTCTCCTTGAAGGCTGCACAAATTTTGAAGCTTAATGAAGGAGGATTTGGCTTCTTGAAGAAGATTAGAACATGTGTTGATCTTATAATGGATGTATAAAGATATTTTATGATAAAGCAAAATGGATAGCTAAGATTAAATCTTGGATTCCAAGATTAAATCTTGGCCTTTCACATGTCCTAAAAGGATAAGCTTTGACCATTTGTGGTGACTAAAAATATCTTTCTGTGTAAAATCGCACACTGAAATTTTACCAAACGGGTAAACATTGTACCCGATTAACTGATATTGCCCAAAAATTAATTTTAAGTATAAAATTATCATTACCACCTATTTCTAACCTTATTCCTATGTAATCCTAATTTCGGGCACTCGGGCCTAAATCTAGGTTTAGCTTTCGGCTCATGGGGCCCGCAAGGTTACTATTTCTTCGGCCTAGAAATTTTTTTTTTAAAACGTCCATTGGCTACCCTCATCGTTGTTAAACTGTTATATTTTTAAAATTACAACTAACAAAGCTTAAATTAATTTTTAAATAATTTTTAGGGTGTTACAATCAATGTCTTCGTGCAGCATGTGCAATTTGTCCCATATCTCCTTTATCATGTCACAAGCAATGATTTTGTCATATTCAGCCTGGCTTAATGCACACGTGAGCAATTACTTAGCTTTGGAGTTCAACTGAACTCTGGCTTTGTGTTACTCTATCCACCTGCTCCTAAGGACTTCTTTTGATGTTGAGGGTACATCATTAGTTCTAGAAACTTCTTCTATTGGAACATAGTCACCCTCCTGTATAATCTCCCACAAGTTAAGACTTGTGTATTTCACGACAGCTCTATCCTATCTCTTCAATAGGCATAGTCCCCACCATCAAAGAATGGTGGTCTATTGACAAAGTGTCCTTCTGCTATGTGAATATTTTAGGCCATAAGCCCTCAGGATCATTATCCTCTGGAGTTGTCAGATTGCTCAATCCCTAATCCCTTGGAGGCCAGAGCTTTGATGCCACTTGTAGGTAGAAAAATGCACAAGAAGAGGGGGTTGAATTGTGCTTCGCTTTTTCTTTCCTTTTTAGCTACTGAAAAACTTTAAAAAAATACTATCAAGCTACAAGCTTGAAATGCAATGCAAACAACATTAGTTACTTTAGAACGTTACTTTCTAAATCACATTAAAAGGATAAAATGCGCAAAAGATAGTTATTCAGTAAACATAGTTTAAAAAACATAGAAACGTAAATGTAAAGGAGTTAAAGGAGAAGTGAATACTACATAGAAGTTTTTATATAGGTTCGGCCAATTTGTTTACATCTAGTTCTCAACAACTGTTGAGTTCCACTAAAACCTTTCTCACCCGAGAAAAAAAAGGATAGTCTTTACGTAGTCTTTCCAAGCCCATACCTATGACCATTAGCTAACTCTCCTGTCATAAACCAAGTAGTTTTTCACCAGTCTCTTCAAGCTGAACCCTTGACTAGCAAGTATACTCTATTGTCACAACCTAAGTAGTATTTAACTAACCTTTCCAAGCTAAACCTGAATAGTTTTTGATCAGCCTCTTCAAGCTAAACCGTAATCAGTAGTTTACTTCTATTGTCGCATTGTAAGTAGTCTTTGACTAGTCTCTCCAAACTAACTTAGATCGATCACTACTAGATCGAGGATACAAAGGTTTATGTTTGGATTTGCCACTCAAACTAACATGCACTCAAGTTTTCGTAAGATTTACAATACAGACTTAGGAAAACTTGAATGACGTCTTTCTATGATTCTTCCTGGAAAGAACATATGATCTATTAAGAGCGTAGAAAGAAGATTTTTATAGACAAGGAAACTGATTACAAAATGTAATGAACTTTACAGGAGATTAAGAGAAATTTTCATAGCATTTCAGCAATTGTGCAATGTCCAAATCTTTTTATTTGAAAGCACAACATCTCTATTTATAATAGTCTTCATTTATGACAATTGCTCTTGATCAGTTATCAAAGTTACACGTGTTGGTCATCTACTTGTCTCTTGGAAAAAACGTATAAAGGAGTAGCTCATTATCTGTCAAAGCTATTTCAGAAGCCGTTGTGAGATAGAGGTTTCTAAGGTCACCTTCAGAAACTACTTTTTACTTTCTGAATGAGCTTTTGAACTCTTCCTTCTAGAAGCTAGGGTAGTTGATCATGTTGATAGAAGAGATGACACGCTAGTCTGTAACTGGATTTGACTTTTAAATTTGAATTTCAAATCTCCCTTCTTTTCTTATAGAGTACCTCATTTCACTATGAAGTGAACTTTTTGAAGTATGGTATCAGTTCCTTTATATATATATATATATATATATATATATATATATGATCTTTAATCTTCAATTAGAGCTTGTAGATGATGAGATGATTGCGATAATGATGATTGAAGGTTGTAGAACACATTAGATTAGAAGTGATTTGAAATCTTCATTTGAAGTGTACTTTCTGAAGTTGCATTCTACATTCTGACGATCCGTGCCTTGGTCTCTTGTATATGATGATATTCTTCAGCTCATTAAGCATGGATACGTTCATTTCATGATATAATTTTCACTTTAATTAAGTTACTATCTCTTAAACGAGATAAATCATATTTGCACATTTAAAGTGAAATTTTTTCGCTTCAAGAACCATGATATACAAATGTAAGAACCTATTTGCTATTTCAAGAAACTCAAGGGAAAACATTAGTCATTCTTCAAAATATTTTCTTTAAATTGGTTGTGTTATCACTCAAAACATTTTGCATTGATGCTTTATGAAGGGTTCTTGAGCTAACAAATGTTCAACACAAACAAGGGTTACCTACCCCATTAATTAACATCATTGATTTAAACATTATTACTTGTACCTAAGGGTCTTTAGTGCCATCATAAGGTCGAAGTGTGGTTGGCAGCTTGAAGTTTTCTAGGAGATCCACGGTCATGATGAGCTCGGAGAATGGTCCCGAGTAAATTAAGAAATCTATCAGGGATGCCCGATTATTAGCATTATTGCCATGTGGTGGATGAGTGTTGTAGACAACATTGATTCGTTAGTATCGTTTGGCTAACTGCTTTCTTCTAGGCTCTTTCGAGCTTCCTCCTCCCATGTCCCTTATATTGGCTTTTAGTCTTGCATTTTTTCTCTTGGAGTTCTCTTATCATTCGATATAGGGCATCCACCATAGGGGTGCAGGTGGGGTGGTGGTGGGTCGTTATGACCTCGGTTGTTATTATTGTTATTAGGTTGGCCATTTCCAAGGATGTTCCTGTTCATGGTTGTGCTTTGCTTCTTGTGTTCACCATTCATGATATTGTGGGGCTTAACGGAAAAGGGCCCCACGTGGGTGCCAAATGCACTGACTTGATTCTTGAGGATGAGTTCTCAACTAATCCTAGCTTGTAGTTGATAGATCTTTGAGTCTCCAACTGGAGATGGGGACCTGCAAGAACTTAGACGTTCAAGTCAGAAGAGGTCTTATTAGAGAGTGATAATTGAGATGTTATTTACTTGATTATGAGCTAGAGCTTTCTTATACAAAGGAGTTTGTTAGGGCATACTAGTCTTAGGGTAACAAATTATCTCATAGGATATTAAGGAAGAAAATCTCCCTTAGTTGTTAGAATTATCTTCTAGATTTCTTAATGAAAGAAGATCTCCTGTTTTGTATGATAAACCCGAGCTATGACTTTTTACTCATAAGCTTGGCAGATTTTGGGCTGAGTCTTGTGTTTTTGTAAGGCCTCTGTACTTGGGAGCCCCTAGTGAGTGCTAACATCGACCTATATGTCGTCGAGATATAATTCAGTCCATTAACTCTTTTTTTATATTGCTCTTTTTACTTTACAAAAATATTAAATTTCCTTTTTTTAAAACTAATTTCAATTTTTTAAAAATATTTGTTATGTTATAATTATACATATAGTTAAAAATATTTATGATAATAAACGCATAACAAGTTATTAGTAATCTATTTGGTATGTATTTTTATTTTTCAAATTTCTATTCTTTTCATTATTTTTATTCCCAAAAATTCTAAAATATAAGATATAAAAAAAATATAAAATGAAAATAGTAACCACATATTTATTATTTTGGATGAAAACAGTTTTACAGTGACAATAATTAAATAAATCAAATCCTTTTAATTTTTTTAATAAAAGTAATTCAATTTTATCGGAAAAAAATTGCTACATGACTACCATCAATGTTCTGAAAAATTACAAACCACTCCACTTTCCAGCCACACTCATGAACACAAAACCAACCGCACAACACTCATCGCCCCACTCCACTCTACCCCCTCCTTCCTCCTCTCCTCTCATCATCGTAAAAATGGCTCCTCCACCCACTTTCCCCATTCTACACTTCACCATGTTCTCCTTGACGCTGTACTTCCTCTACTTCGTCGAAGCCTCCCAAGCCCAAAACTCCGATCTCCAATCTCTAATGTCGTTCAAAACCGCTTCCGACACGCACAAAAAGCTCACAACATGGAACTCCAGCACCGACCCATGCACCTGGGACGGCGTCTCGTGCCTCAGGAACCGCGTCTCGCGCCTCGTCCTCGAAGACCTTGACCTCTGTGGCTCCATTCAGCCCCTAACCTCTCTCCCCCAGCTCCGAGTCCTGAGCCTCAAAGGCAACCGTTTCATCGGCCCCATTCCCAGCCTTTCCAACCTCACCGCCCTCAGGCTCCTCTACCTCTCTCACAACAACTTCTCCGGCGAGTTCCCGGCGACAGTTACGGCCCTTTCCCACCTCTACCGCCTCGATCTGTCACACAACAACCTCTCCGGCGAGATTCCAGCGACTGTCAACCGCTTGACACACCTCCTCACCCTGCGACTCGACGGCAACCGAATCCGCGGACACATTCCCAACATAAACATCTCCAACTTACAAGACTTCAACGTCTCCGGTAACGAACTCTCGGGTCAAGTACCCGAATCACTCTCGGGTTTCCCGGATCCGCATTTGCCCAAAACCCGTCCCTCTGCGGTGCCCCATTGCAGAAATGTAAAGACATCCCTGCCCTCGCTTCCCTGTTGACGCATCGTAACAGCACTCCAACAGCAACCGTTCCGTCTTCCCCTGAAAACGGAGCTCCGAGAATGGGCCCGGTGGTTTTAATCGCAATTGTCCTCGGCGATGTTCTACTGCTTGCCGTGGTGTCCCTGCTTCTTTACTGCTACTTCTGGCGAAACTATAGGGCGGAGTTGAGGGAGGGAAAGGGAAGGTCGACTTCGAAAGTTCTGGAAGGCGAGAAGGTGGTTCATTCGGCAAGTCCATACGCGGCGCAGGCGGGGTTCGAGAAGGGCCGGATGGTGTTCTTTGAAGGAGGGAAGAGGTTTGAGCTGGAGGAGTTGCTGCGTGCCTCAGCGGAGATGCTGGGGAAGGGTGGGTTCGGCACGGCGTACAAGGCTGTGCTTGATGATGGCAGTGTTGTGGCCGTGAAGAGGCTCAAGAATGTTCAGATTGGAGGGAAGAGGGAGTTCGAGCAGCAGATGGAAGTGCTGGGAAGGTTGAGGCACCCAAACGTTGTTAGCTTGAGGGCTTACTATTTTGCCAGAGATGAGAAGCTGCTTGTTTCCGATTACATGCCTAATGGTAGCCTGTTCTGGCTCCTCCACGGTAAGACATTGACTCATTTGTTTTGTTTCATACATTGATACATTTTTTTTTTTTTTATTAACTGGAAGAAGGTTAATAATACTATAAAATGGGGGAAATTTATATGGTTTTCTACTTTTCTGCTCGAGGATTTTGTTATTTAGTTGCGCTACAGCTGAGTACAGTAATGTGTAAAAGTCAATGGATTGGTTTATCTGTCTTGAAATCCATTATATCTTTCCAACATTTTCTTATCAGCCAAACATGCATGAACGGAATAGTAAATGCCAACAGAGACAGTCACCCAATTATCCAGCGATGATGGCGTGGTGAGCCGGAGACCGATGTCTGCATGGCGCCAAGATCAAACAGCACGGATTTTTGCGGGGTCCATTTGTGGGCGTCCCCTACTTTGAAGTTGGACCACTTGATTATACATGCTTACTATAGAATACAGGATCAAGAGGTCCTTTACTACTTTACATCCATCTTTTCACCCTTCGATAGGGTTCGTTCATTTTGCAGCAATTGCTGACAAAACAAGTGATGAATGAGCAGAAGCGGTGACCAACTGGGACTGGGGACAGAGAATACACTGTACTACTGGCTGTGCATCTGTGTTGGATACTTTTCTTTAAGTGAAAGAAAGATAAAAATACTAATATTGTCTCTTACATATTTTCTCTTTCGCTTTTTGTTCTTTTCCAGATCAAGCTTTGGCCTTTTGCTTTTTAGCTTTAGCCACTGAATACCGGAAATATGACCAAAACTAGCATACGAGCCCCCACCTTTCTAATTTTTAACTACTGTTAATTTGTTTCTATGCAAAAAGGGTTTGCTTGCATCCTAGTGTCAAATGCGTAAATAAAATAGAACTTAATAGGTTAATTTGTTTCTATGAAACAGGTAACCGAGGACCCGGGCGAATCCCGCTGGACTGGACCACGAGGCTCAAAATAGCAGCAGGAGCGGCACGAGGCGTGGCATTTATTCATGACAGCTCATGCAAGTCCCATAAGCTCACCCATGGTAACATCAAATCGACCAACATCCTCGTTGACGTGGCCGGCAATGCACGCGTGGCAGATTTTGGACTGTCCATATTTTCGGGGCCATCAAACGGAAGATCCAACGGCTACTGCGCTCCGGAGGCGTCATCGGACGGTCGAAGACAGTCCCAGAAGTCCGACGTGTACGCCTTTGGCGTTCTCTTGATGGAGATACTGACGGGGAAGTGCCCCTCCGCCGTAGACGGCGGCGTAGATGCTGTGGAACTGCCTAGGTGGGTCGAGTCGGTGGTGAGGGAGGAGTGGACGGCTGAGGTGTTTGATCTTGAGCTGATGAGGTACAAGGATATTGAAGAGGAGATGGTTGCACTGCTCCAGATAGCTATAGCGTGCACTGCGGCCGCACCTGATCAACGGCCCAGGATGAGCCATGTGGTCAAGATGGTGGAGGAGTTACTTGGGGTCGAGGTGTCTCCTTGTCATGGCACGCTGGACGCGGCGCCTGAGCCACCTTCCGCGTCTGAAGGTACATGTGGGTTTGGGGTAAGTCAGTGAATTTGGATTAGGGTTGATTGTAAATCAAGATTATTATTGAGTTTTTGTCTTTGTTGGAATATTTTTATTAGAGTTTAATTTTGATGTATTGCTTTTTACTAATTATTCTAATTAAATTATTCTATTTGTATGTTTTTTAAATTGTAGGTGTAAGAATTATATTTTTGAGTAAATGTTCATTTTGATTCTTCAAATTGTAAATGTACTTTGCTTTAAGTCCTAGAATTTGAATATTTTTTTTTGTCTCTAAACATCCATTCTATCGATTACTTGAGTCTTTGATCAAATAGATGTTCGTCATCTGCTACTATTTTGCTGGCGTATCATATTAAGTAGCCAAGTTAAGCATATGTGGCATGCCACATAGCATTTAGATGTGGTTTTGATTTTAAATATATTCAAATTAATCCCCAAAATTTATAAACATGCCATAAAAGTTTCAAAAAAAAAATGTCAAAAAATTCCTTAATTCTCAAATTTCTTATCTCCCTTTATAAACTATAAATACTCAAATTTCCTTGAACATACTAATTTCTTTTTATTTCATACTTCAGTTCATACCCTAGACCTTATCTTTCTCACGTAGAATAATAGGAAGAAAATATACATAAATGAGACAATCAGATGTTGGATCGGTTTGTCCCTCAACTCCATTTATGCAAGTCCCTTTGCTCTTAATAGAATTTGGGACCAAAGGGCTTATTGCCATGACCGGACTTGGATCATGGGGCAATGGAATCTCATCTCGTAAGCCTTTCAGGTGATGTGTTCTCTCTAAATACATATAATAGAATAATATTATATTTAAAATATGATCATCTTCTAAATCAATATCTATTTATCTATTCAAAACATAATATTCCAATTCGTGAAAACTGAAGTATAGATGTCAAGCTTGAAAACTCTTTTAACCAAATTTGCTAATCATGAAATCATAACTGTTTCATCATACAATCTAAATTTTTAAATATGAAAATCAACTTAACACTTGAAAACTGAATTACAAATGCATATCTAGTTGGCTACATAAATATTTAACCATAAGCTACATCTCAAATACATACTTGAGTTTTGAGAAACATAAACATAAAAGATTCAACCTTTGAAATCTAATACATAATCTGAAAATAAATACATGGCTAAACCTCCTGCACATCTACCATAGTACTCTAATACTAACATGCACCTAACTAAGCCTTATTTCAAAATAAGGCTCATCACTAGGAATAACTGCTCCTGATAGGAGGTGGACCAATAACTGTACCTATAACTGTGAGAGGAAGGGAGATGAGTGAGTCAACGACTTAGTGAGTGGATTCTCACCTATCACCCACATGAGACAACCAAGGAAATATATATAATGCAATATACATGCAACAAATATAAACCATTTGATATATTTACATATATAGCTAGCTAGGAAAACACTTTTCATTCTATAAATTCATAAACAAGCATTTCTAAACTCATAATCAATCATGAAATCATTTTAACTTGCGGCAGACATCGGCAAATAGTATGTTGAACATGATAAATATATATATAATAATAAAAGCTAAGAAATCATAAATTGTAAGATGGTTGCTCGCTTCTTGTGAACAAGAGCACCTGCTGAAATAAAAATAGTCCTTATTGGACAAGCTATGGGTATTTAACCAGGTCCCATTTTCTATAACTTTGGGGCAAAATTGTCCTCTAACAGACAACTTGGTACCATAAAACTAAAGTTCTAAATTCATATCTTAAGCTAACATACCTTTTCATATACTTGATAAATCTAAAATCATGGTTCAAAGCACTAGGGGTTCTAAATCATGAAAACTATAAAACCATAATAGCATAATTTTTCATAAAGTTAAATCATACTTTATTTAACATAGCTCAACTTAACATTTCAATAAAAGGATTTCTGAAATTCCAAGTCTTAAAGCACGACAATACCATAAACCTATCATACATATTTGACAACTTTCATAAACCTTTTTAAATCATACATTTTTTCTAAATGATCATTTCTTGAGTATTTAAAACATTTTCATAACATGCATCAGTCCAATTCATGGTCCCATGGTTTTGAAAATCTCATTCTTTCATTTTATTATCATAAATAATAATTTTTCTAGCTTAGCATAATCATGTAAAATCATATTTTGTACTTTTTCTAGTTTCAAATTTCATGCTTAGCAAACAACATGCATCCAACATAATCATAATGGCAAAATAAGGCCATGAGCTTGAACCCACTACTGGAGAGGAAAATAAGAGACAATAACATTGAGGGAGCTCTGGAGCAAGGATGACACCAACAACTGCCATAAAGCAACCATAAACTCTAGATTAATCTCTAACATCTTCTAGATAACTTTAATATAACTCTAACAACATTCGGAGCACCCTCACTTGACAACAATGAGAGAAACAACAAAGCCCAAACCATGGAACATGTAAAAGAGAGGAAGGAGATGACAAAAACCAACATAAACCCTTATCTTTGGTCTTAGAGAAAGAAGATTTGGGGTTACATTGAGAGAAGGGAGTGGAAAGAGTGGAGAAGGGTTTGGAGGAAGAGGGTTTTGGTTTTGAAGAAGGAAACCGAGTTTGGGGCATTTTAAAGGGGTTAGGGCTCATTAAATGAAATTGGGTTGTTTTACACTATGCTGACATGGAGCTCTCACCGCGACCAAAATTCGTTATAGCGAGTTTGCTCTGGAGAATTCTGTAGCAACAACTCCAGCTCTTCACCCCTTGGCCCTTCACGCATCCAGGGCCTTCCCTACATGGGTGGGTTTCGGGGAACCGAGGCCGTACGGAACTTGTCTCCTGACACGTGTACACCAGGTATTACACTTATGGACTGATAACTGCTCTCAACCTACCTCGACACCTAGCCTTTCGCTCTTACTCAAGCTCAAGGCTGAGGTGTATGGATAAGTCGATCAACTTAGCTTAGCTTTTCAACTTGATCACCCCTATCCTCAACACTCCCATGACTAACAGCTCGTGTCATAACCTTCAAATCAAATTAGAATTTACAAAAGGTGAATTGCACTAAAAATGTAGAACAACGATGCCAATCTAGTCATCTCACATGGATATTTGATCACTATCTAATCAAAGGTACAAAGAAAAAGAAAATAGGGGGGTTTGGTTTTTACCGACAAGAAAAACATAATGAAGATAAGAAAAATGACTAAAATACCCTGGGTCATTTTTACGAGATTTAAGGCCGAAATAGTCTAGGGCCATCCTCAATAAGATATTTTGACATTAGAATAAGATTATATGAGCATTAAATACCAATCTATGCAAAAATCACAAATTTCGATTTTTCCATATGCAAATGACCAAAATGCCCCAGAGGTCATTTTTGCCCAAATAAAGGACGACTTAGGCTACCCTCAAGGGGTTAGTTTTATGTTTGAAAGGGACTATTTGTGTTATGAATGATGTTAGAGGTGAAAATCTCAAACCCTGATTTTTTCCCATGTATGAAATTACCAAAATACCCCTGGGTAATTTAACGCGAGATTAAGCGAAAATTGAACCCTTATCACCCAAAAGTTAGAAAATGTTAATTATAAAGGATATATGATATTTGGAAATGTTAAGGTGATTCAGAGATTTTTTATGTAAAATTACCATTTTCCCCTAGTGAGTGCAAAATGAGCTTATTTGTATAATTAAGTAAATATAGGCAATATCAGACTCTAATTAAAGATAAATTAATTTTATTTATTAACCTTGAGTTAAAACAATTATTTGAGTTAATTTTAAAGTCCTAGATTATTTTGGGAAGTTTAATTTCCTTTCTTATTTAAAAGGGTTTATAAGACAAATAATATTAGTGCACTATCTTTCTTTTTCTTAAAAATTAGGATATATTTTGGATTTATTTATTTTTCTTATTTCAGATTAATGGAGCACTAAAACCTCCACTACAAGTGTAGACCATTCTTTAATCATGTCCTGGAGCATCTTAAATACTTCTTTATTAACCACCAACACTACATTATCATTTATAATCCACTACAAATTAAATATACCTTAAATACATGTTCTACCACTCACAAAAATTGAAATTTTGCTCCCCATTACAGCCATGAGGCAGTTGCCATACAACCCCCAAAACTCCTATATATATATGTGTGTGTGTGTGTGTGTTTTCCAAGCCTAATACACACACAAACACTCATTCTTACCATTTGCATTTTTTGTTGTAGTCTTGCTCACAAAAAATTGGTCAAAATCCTCTCTTCTTTCTCTAAACTCAAAGCTCTCTTCTTTTCCTCCTTCACCTCCAAGAGACACTATTCTCAACCTCTTCTCAACTCACAAACACATAATCCTTCCATTTTCAAGATCAAGCTTTCTCTTTTACAATCAAAGAAACAACTTTGGTAGGGATTTTATTCCATGTTCTTTCTCTTATTCTTCTTTTATATTTCTTGATTATTTTGATTATTAATGACCATGGCTTGATGATGAGGAATCATGGTGGTGGTTGTAGATCCATCATATAATTGACCTCTAAAGCTCAAGGTTTGATTTTTGTTGTTAAAAGATTAATGGAAAAATTGTTGATTTTCTTTGGATTGTTTCTTTTGAGCTTGATGATGAGTTCAAGAAATAAAGTTCTTGGAACTATAGTAATAAAGGACTCTAAAGTTCACTTCCTTTTTGTTAAGATTATTTGGTGTTAAAGAGCTTCATTATCTAAAAGTCTTGAGTTTTGAGCTTAACAAGATATAAAATGAACTTGCATCTATGTTTATGTTTCAAGCTCTTGCATATCATGTTTAAATTTCAAGTTATCACCTTAAATCTTAAAGATAATAATATGGATTTGCATTTTCATGTTTAAATTCCAAGCTTTGCATATCATGTTTATATTTCAAGTTATCACCTAAACTTTGAAGACTTAAAAAATGAACTTGCATCTTTATATTTATATTTCAAGTCTTGCACATCATATTTATATTTTTAAGTTATCACCTTATAATGATAAATATAAAAAATGAGATTGCATGGCATGTTTATGATTCTAGTCATCACCTAAATCTCTAAAACTCAAGACTTGCCCCTTTTATTTTAAATAGGAATTTTGATTCATGGACACATCTCAAATATATGATTTTCGGCTTTATGAGGATATTGGATTTGAATTTGGTTTTATTTTATTTTGAGGCTTGAATCTTTAAGATGCATAAAGAATTTTGGAAAGAATTAGAAATTTAAAAAGATTAAAAATATGATTTTCTCAAGTTTTAGAAGTTAAAATTATGGTTACTAAGTTGATTTAATTAAATCCATAAGGTTACTATTTGGTAATGATTAGATGTGTAAAAGTTACTAATAATTGTTGTAAAAATTATTTTTAGCATTTTTAGGAAGAACTAGTAACTAGAAAGGATCAAATTTGTAATTTTATGAAGTTTTAGAAAATTAATTTTCTGATACTATTCATACTATTTTGGTACTGTTCATACTGTTCACAAACAAAAGAATTAATAATATTTGTTGTAAAAATTATTTTTAATACCTTAGGTGTATAAAAGGGTAATTACAAGTGTTAGTTTGGACCATTTTGCAAAATGCGAAAAGTTATGTTTTGAACCATCAATTATGTAATTTCGATCAAATGATTTTTATTATAGTAAGTAATGATGTTGAATGTGTCCATGTATTCAAAATATCATTTATGAGGTTTAGAAAAAGTTTTAAAGGCTTTGACATTTGTTAGGTGTTAAAAATAAGCAACTTTGTACTTTGACCCCTAAAGTGTAACAATATTTGGTCTGTGGTCCAAAAAGGTTTTAATGATGAGTTTAAATGATTTTTAAGTGTTATGGATCTCCTAAAAGTATAGATTAATTTTAAGGATCATTAGTTTGAGAAAATGTGTTAAAAGGAGAAATTACACTTTGACCTGTAATATTTGAGAAATTAAGTTTTGATCCCTTTGAGGCTTAAGTGTAAATATTGATAACTTGATGAGGTCAACATGAATGATGTCTTATGAAAATCATGTTCATGTGTTTTAGTTGAAAATTATATGACTTGTAATGTGTAACCAGAATTTTTCTTTGAGCACAAATAACCAAAATGCCCCTAAGGTCATTTTTACCCAGATTCAAGGATAGACCTAGTCTGAATGGGTCAACTAATGTTTTAAGGGGATTATATCTGTTATATTTGATATCCAAGGTGAAAATCTCGTTTTCAAAATGACCAAAATACCTCCTGTGTTTTACAGGGTAAAGGTGCCGTTTGAGCCTGAAACTTCAGGAAGTTTGAAATGATGTTTTTGAGTGGGTTGTGATGTTTAGTAACCCAAGGTCCCGAGGTTTAGTGTAAAATTACCATTTTGTCCTTAGAAGTGTACAGTGAGCCTAATGACGTAATTAAGCAAACCTAAGCAATATTAGGCTCTAATCGAAGATTAATTTATTTCGATAATTAATCTAGAGTCAAAATAATTTATTAAGGTTAATTAGAACCTAAGATTGCTTGGTTAAACTCTAATTACATCTTTGATTCAAGATTCCTAGTCATGGATCTTGAATAGTGTTTTCTCTCCAATTCCTTAAATTAAGGAATTGTGCCCATACCTTCATTTGACTAAAAGAATGATTTTAAATTGTTAATCTAGTAAGATCACTTCCCTAATCAAGTCTTGACAACCTTAATTAGCCATTACTTCACCTAAACACTTTCTTACAAACTCCTAATCAAAACCTTAATTAAAGAAACACCTAAACCCATCACTAAACTACAATTACATGAACAATTTCTTCCTCCCCTTGGCTGTAAAATTCTGGCGAATGCCCTCCCCTTTTTGAGTCACATGTTGTTTTAATTCTCACTCAAAGAGCCATGACCATGCTTAAGCCCATACCAATCAAGGAGATATTTTTCCTCACTTTCTTCCTCTTTGGCCGTTGACCATTCCCTCCCATTGCAGCCTCCATGTTGCAAAATTTCTATAAATACCAAGCTTTGAAGAACCTTGTTACACTTTAGAAGCTTTGCTAAGTTTAGCTTTCTTGCATTTCTCTCATTTTCTCTCAAAGTTCTCTTCATCTTGCTCTTCTTCTTCCTCCCTCAAAGAAACCTTTCCACCACCACATCCACCACAAACAACCTTAAACCACCACTCCCTAAACTCAAACCACCTCTCAAACACTTAATCTTTCCATTTCCAAGCTTGCTTTCTCAAGGAAAAATCATCTTCCTTGAGAAACCTTGTTGGCCGAATCCTTCCTCCAAAGAGAAGATTTTTGTCTTCTCATTTCTTTGAAGACTCAAGCTTTCCTTCATTTCTTTCAAGACTTCCTTAGGTAGGGGTTTTATTTCAAAGTTTTCTTTACTTTCTTTAAGAAAAGTTCTAGATTTCTCTTGGTTTTCAAGCTCTTTCTTTTCCTCTTTTCATTTTCGGCCTTGGAGCCTTTTCATATGAAAAACTTTAGCTTGATGATGAGGTTTCAAGATAATGGTCTTGTGATGCCATGTGAGAAACCTCTAAAGCTTGAAAAACTTGGTCTTGGACCATATATGCTTTTGGTTTCCTTCTTTTTCCTTGCTCAAAGATTTCGATTCTCTTTCCTTTTCCTTGATGATTTGGTTTTCACTTCCTTATTTGAACAAAGTTTGTTAAAAATGTTAAGTAGATCACTAAAAGTTTTGTTAAGAAAATTAATCCTATGTTTTCAAAGAGCTCTAAGCTTACCCTTGCCAACCTTAAAGTTGGTTGGCCGTTCTAAGAGTTTACTCTAGATTGAAGCCCATGAGCAATAAAATAAAGAATATGAGTAGTTCTTTTATGTTTGTTTAGATAAAGTGTTGAAGTTTATGTCTTAGTCCATTTTCTTGAGCTTGATGATGAAGTTCAAAACCAAAGACTTCTTTGAATTCTTGGTGCTAAGAACTCTAAAGCTCACTTTATGTTGTTAAGATACATATTGGGTTAAGGTTATGATGTTCCTCTAAAGTCTTGTAAGAGCTCTAGTTAAGATAAAATGAATTGCACTCATGTTTATGTTTATGCCTTGCATAGCATGTTTATTTTGATGCCATCACTAAGCTCTCAAGAATAACTAAATGAACTTGCATTATCATGTTTAAATTTCCAAGCTTGCATTTCATGTTTATATTTCAAGTCATCACTTAATCTTTAAAGATAATAATGAGGTTGCATCTCATATTTATTTTATGCTCTCACTTTATTTTATAATGAAGAGTAAAACAAGTGCATAGCATGTTTAAGTTTATGCCATCACTTAAATATTCTAGAGCTCAAAGACTTGCCCAAGTATCCTATATAAAGTTTTAGAAAATGGAGGCATCTCAAGGAAGCCTTTTCGGCCTTGTGATGATGATGATGGACTTGAGATGAGTTCATCTAATCATAAGTGCCCATAGCCTATGTCTTGGAATTTTTCTAAGCTTAGGTGTATTTAAAGAATGTTACAAACAAGATTTTATGTTTTAAAACTATTTTTTTAACTAAGTAATTTAGCTACTAACCTCACTTGTATTCTCATGATATCAATGAGATAAATTGGTTTCTAAAAGAGTTTTGAGTTCCTAAAATGATTCCAAGAGAAAGCTAGCAACTTATATGCTTTTAAATCATGAAATTATGTGATTTATATGAGCTATATTTTCGTTTCTGCCTTGTGTACTTGGCCACTGTATAAATTCTATTTTATGGTGTTAAAATGTGTAAAATTATGTTTGAGTGAAGCAAGGATCGATTTAGGGAAGTTAGGAAAGAACAAGTAACTAAAAAGGACTTAAAATGAGAATTCTAGAACACTTAGATACACAAATTGTAAATTCTATTCCAGCATAATTGGACTTAAGAAAAATGGTTTATAATTAGTGGATATGTTAGGAATCCCATAATTGGTTTAGGAGTTGATTATAGAGCCTTAGGCGAAGACGGAAAGTAGAAAAGGTCGAAGGAGATTCTAGGATCCCATAATTGTACGATAATTTTCGGCCTAAGTGATGCAATGTTGTTTGAATATATTAGTGAACATAAATCTTAGTGAGAATTGTAAGTAATGATCCCTTGGGTGTTATAAAGATCTATAATGAGTGCTAGGATAATTAGAACACAAGTTTAAGACCCGTAAGGGCCAAAGCATAAGATATCTTAAGATAAGGGATGTAAGGTAAGAATGAGATCAAAGGAGTATTGCTTTGATGTATGTGAATGTTTTAAATAACATGAGTATAAGAATGTATGGATGTGTGACATGTTGCTATGATGGTGTGGTATGCTAGGTTTACAATGCATGAAAATATGAGATATGAATAGAGGATATGTTATATGATGATGTTCTATGGTTGTATGATCATGCTGCATCCATATAAGATGTGATAAAGAGGAAATGATCCCATTATGACTTCTCGAGTTAAGGGTTGTATGGGTGATCCAAGAAAGAGATATGATTCCCCTCTATTTTCCAGGATGAATCTAGCGACGGCTAGTTAGGATGAGCTCATTCCTAGGCAATGGGTGTATTTGGAGTTTTGGTGGCTATGCGAAAATCGCGTGGGCATGTTGGTGGATTTTGGTGGCTACGAATGAGGGTGGAAAAAGTTAAGAAAGGAATTCGAAGAGTTCAATTATGATAAAGTAAAAGACGCACATGCATATGTTTCATGGTTGTTCCATTGGTGCTTATGATTAAGTGATATATGTTGAGTACGTAACTTCATGCTCAAGCATTGCCATGCATACATAAAATATCTGCTACATTCATACCATCAAGACTCATGCTAAAAGAAACCCACTTCGGATAATAAGATTTGAGAAATTAAAACTGAACCTATGCATGTACACCTCTTTCATAATGAAACCCGAAGTGGCTGGGGGCGACAACGATGACACTTGTGTTAAAGTTGGGAGCCTTACTGAGAATCTTGTATAAGTATTCTCACCCTTTGTGTTCCCTCGTGTCATCTCCAACGGGATTGTGCGGATGTTCGGGTTCTTCCTTAAGGCGTAGCATAGGAATCACGTCATCTAGTCAAGAGGGCGTAGTGAAGCATGAAGACTAGTCTAGCCTTGTTAACACTCTCTTTTGCGTTAGTTAAAGTTGTTTGGTGTAATTGATACCCCTAGGTGTCCTTATATTTATAAGGACATCGTTGTTATGTTATGATTATGATATACTACTATAAATTATGTTGTGATTATTCTATGGTTTATTCATGGTTGTTATGATGACATATATCTGGTTATTGTGTTTTACGTTTAATAGTCGGTATCTATGCACATGCGCGTTCATTTTAAGTCTTAAGTTCAAAAAGAAAAAATTAGTCATATTTTACTACTCGTATTTTAAAGAAAAAGTAAGTCAAGATTTGAAACAAAGGCGTAACAACTAATAACTAACCGGAATGCGACTCGAGCGTATGAGGTTAAGAGTTAGGGTGTTACATAATGCACACTTATGTGATCAATTACACGATGAATTGTGGCATGTTATATTTATGATCGATTAATTGAGGTGCATTATTTAAGTGTTCTATGAGCATGAGATATTAAAGGATAAGTTATAATTATATGTCCATGCTTGATAATTGATTTTTTTATCACACTTTATGTTTGCAATTGAATAATGATTTTGGGGCTATTTAGTGTGTAAATATTGGTTTTTTTGGTCTAAATTGGATTTTGGGTTTTTAGTGGAATTAATCATAACTTTTGTTTCAGGTGCCCGATTAAAGGCCAAATTTGGACAACAAGGTCATGAAATGCTGAGCAAAGTTTAGTTAATTAAGTGTCCAAATTGTATGGGACCAAAGCCATTAGTTTCGGTTTTTGTTTGGGCTAGTTTTTGTCCTTTGAACCGGTTTATTTTATGTTGGTTTTTAAAGCTTGGAAAAAGAGGGACTTGGAGAGCGGTTGAGATTCCAACTTTTAGCATTGTTCATCTATTCATCTTCTTCATTATTTTTCATCTTCTCCATGGTTGGCTAAGGCACTAATCAACCAACCCAGAATTGAGTCTCCGCCGTAATCCAGAGGACGTTTTGCCTCATACTGAGTTCATTTTTCTTCTTCCCTTCTGGATTTCAATTCTAGATAACTTAAGGAAGGGGTGTTGAATGTTAGATTTAACATTTAGGTTGATTAATCAAAAGGGCTTAAAATCAAAACGGGTTTAAGTGGGCATTGTACGTTGAATGAGTGAACATGCAGAGCCTGATAAAATGCTAGGTGATCGCCTAGTAGCTTCGTTTTTCTAAATGAATGCAGGGATTTCGATTTGTTTAGGATCAACCACGAATTCAATGAGCAATTGTCCAATAACGGATTTTTAGGAACTAAAGTTGGGTTGGTTGCTTTTTAATTGTTAATTTCGTTTTCTTGTTATTGTTATCTGTTACTATCAAAATTGAACAAACCCCCCTTTTCGTTTTTGTTGAAGTTCTATTGTATTTTTCAATTGAGCGAATTGGTTCATTGCGAATTCCTTGGGAAACCATTCAGGTTGCTCTATATTACAGTTTTACTTTTATTTTATAGCTTGATTAATTTGAGTGAGCTTCAAAGCCACGTCAAATTTTGGCGCCATTGCTAGGAATTTGCATTGTCCTTTTGACCTTGATTGTTGCATATACAGTAGAATAAATTCATCATATCACATGTTGCATAGCATAGCATAGTTGCATTTGTCTTCCTTTCTGCCAACTATCGCCAATTGTCTTGAAAATTGGTTAGGGGTAGGAAAAAAATCAACAAGTATTTTTAAGGCTCCTACGAAGTAGGTAGGCTGATGTAGGTCTAATTTTGCCAAATTCCATCGTTTAGACCACTTTTTCATTTTTTTTTCAATTTCATGATTTTTAAAAATCGTCAAAAAATTATAGAAAATCAAAAATACATTTTATAATTTTGCTATGGTGTTCATATAATTTTTAAAATTCATTTGATAGTGTTTTTGATTTTATTTTGGTTAATTTCATGTTTCTACCTATTATGCCTTATGCCTATGACTATGAGTAGTAGCAATGCACATGACCTGTAGCTTTTGATCTTAAGAAGAGAGAACATTGCATGCTGCAAGAGGGCTTATAGGCTAAGTCATACAATTGTCCTGAGCATTTATGATTATATTGATTTTGATTCCAATTCTGTTGCATCTCTTAGTTTTCATTTTGATAACATGGATAATTTGACATTAAAGGAATTGGCTGCACCTGATGTTAACTATCAGCCTTTATGCATCCAATATCCTAATCTTGAAGCTGACTTTGAGCTTAATCCGTCTTATCCATTTGCTTCCCAAGTTTCATGGTCTTGCAGTGAGGATCCACATAAGCATTTGAAGGAGTTCCATGTGGTCTGCGCACAATGAAGCCGCAAGGAATTGATGAGGAACAGATTAAATTGAGAGCTTTTCCTTTCTCTCTAGATGGTGGAGCTAAAGGTTGTTATTACCTCCAACCCTCATCTATTGGAAGCTGGAATGACATGAAGAGATTATTTCTAGAGAAATTTTTCCCAGCCTCAAGAGCCACTCATTAAAAGAGATATGTGGGATAAGGCAAGTGAATGGAGAGATTTGCATGAATATTAGGAGAGGTTCAAGAGGCTATGTTTGAGCTGTCCACACCACCAGATAGCTGACCAGTTCATAGTGTATTTCTATGATGGCTTGCTGCCCATGGATAGAAATATGGTGGATGCAGCTAGTGGTGGAGCTTTGGTTGATAAGACACCTATTGCTCCAGACAATTGATAGCAAACATGGCAGCTAATTCTCAGCAATTTGGCACTAGAGCAAACAAGTGGGTGGTGTTCTCAATTCAAGCACCCCACCCAACATCACAGTGCCAGAAACCAGCAGTAGTGTCTAGTGCAGACCACAGAGCTGGAAATAGACTAGATGAATTAACCTCATTGGTAAGGCAGTTTGAGTGACACAAATAGTGCAGGCTCCCACTCCCCATGATTCACTCTAGTCCACAGATGCTTGCTGACTTTGCAAGAAGGCACCTCTCTAACTAATCGGGAGCTACTCCAGGAGTCTTTTTGAAAAACCACAGGATCAGCAACAACAACGGCGGCATAATCTATATTCCAATACTTTCAATCATGGCTGGAGAGATCATCCAAACTTCAGGTGGAACTAAAACCAAGTACCAGGCAGAAGCGAATTTTATATAGCAAAGATGGAATGTCCAGCTGTACCTCCACCACCAGCATAGAACAACTAGCGAGGTGGTGGTCCCTCATTGGAAAATTTAGTGAAGCGGCTTGCAACAAATAGTTTGCAATTCCAAAGAAGACAGAATCTTCAATTCAGAATTTGCAAACTCAGATTGGCAGTTAGCATTCATCTGAACCAATGCAACCAGGGATCCAGGTA
This sequence comes from Dalbergia oliveri, assembly GCA_030441495.1. Lineage (NCBI taxonomy): Eukaryota > Viridiplantae > Streptophyta > Magnoliopsida > Fabales > Fabaceae > Dalbergia > Dalbergia oliveri. The sequence goes on along the minus strand of JAMLFY010000004.1, from coordinate 33,670,134 downwards.
GCTCTCTTCCTTCCAGACAATTCCCAATCCGAAGGGGAATGTTAGTGCTATATAAAGTCTGGCAAGCAACTAGAAGAGCCCAAGCAAGTTGCGTTGAAGCTGAACCAGACCTCAAGAAAAGGGGAGCAATAAAACTGAAGCAAGGCGGTGAAGAGTCTAAAATTCCTATCCCTCTACCTTCCCTCAAGAGCCCTTCAATCCAAAAGTTAGAGAAAGCACAAGAGAAGGAGATCCTTGAGACATTCAAAAAAGTTGAAGTCAACATTCCTCTCTTAGATGCGATGAGCAGATTCCCAAATATGCCAAATTTCTGAAGAATTGTGTACCAACAAGAGGCGACTACAAGGGAATGAGCGAGTGAGCTTGAGTCAAATGTGTCAGCACTCATCCAGCCCATGCCTAAGAAGTGCAAAGATCTAGGGACATTTACTATTCCTTGCATTATTGGAAATTGTAATTTTGATGCTTACATGTTAGACTTAGGTGCTTCCATAAATGTCATGCCTAAATCTTTATCATACTCTTGGTCTTGGCCCTTTGCGTGTCCTGGTGTTGTCATCCAATTAGCTAATAGGAGTAATGCTCACCCTGGTTTGATTGAAGATGTTTTGGTAAGAGTCAATGAATTGATATTTCCTTGATTTTTACATTTTAGAGATGGAGGGTGAGTCTCCTAGTGAGGACCCTCATTATTCTTGGAGGCCTTTCTTGAAAACGCTAGGACCAAGATAGATGTGCATTCTGTACTCTTTCCATGGAATTTGGTGATAGTATTGTGCATTTTAATATCTTTGATGCCATGAAACACCCTAGAGAGACAGGTTTGTGCATTGATGTGATTAATGATATGGTTGATGATGCTTATGTTTTGTGTTAATTATAGATTTTGCATCTGTTAATGACACTGTTGTTTGTGGTTGTAATGATAACGAATGGTGTCTTATTTGCACTAATGTGCCATATGGCAAATCTAGATCTTTTAAATTCATTTTCAGGCACT
>JAMLFY010000004.1:33541831-33668634 GCA_030441495.1 Dalbergia oliveri | reverse complement strand
GATTAATTACTAGACCTTACTCTTTGCTTAGTTCTTTCATCATACTTGAAAATACTTAGTGAAATTCCGAGCCATTTTTTTAAACATAATTGAAAACGTGAGCCGCGCATAACGTGACGACTCCAGAATATAAAAAGACATATAAGAAATTAAATACATCATATCACATTGGCTCCATCATATAACATCCATAATTACATAACACATAGATATTTTGCCTACCAACGAGTTAGGCTAGGTGTAGGCAATAAAATAAAACATAAATAATATATGGATGGAAGGACATCATTAATGGCACCTAGTAATAACACTCCAAGGATCAGGATAGATATCTGAAATATACGAGTGAAACTAGCAGGATCAAGTTCGCTACAGGTGAAAGCCTCAATGTGAATCACGAACACTTCCTTCTATTTTTCTGAAGACGAGATGGAAAGAAAAATAGAGGGAGTGAGAAACTTATAAAAAGAATCTTCATAGGGTACTCACTTCATGATGCATTGTGTCATCATCATCGTCCCCAGGAACCTCGGTTTCATTATGAAATAGTGAGCATGCTAAGATTGATTTATTAAGTCAAAATTGTCTTTCCAAGAGTTCGTCATTTTTAATCATGCGTCTTATAATGCATCATAAACTTAGCATGTCATGTTTATAATGAACTTTTTCCTTTTTATCAACACATCATATTCTTCATCATCATATCATAAATACTATGCATAAAAGAACATATATTCTTCATCATCAAATCATAAATACTATGCATAGAAGAACATCATATTTCTCATCATAATAATAAATACTATGCATAGAAGAACATCATATTTACATCATGCATTACTTAGTTCCTTAGGTGACTTAAAGTTACTTTCATCATCATTTCCTGGGCCACCCTATACTCCACCCTTTGGGAGTAATCTAGGTTATGAGCTCATCCTTGTAGTCGTCACCAGCACGTGTTTATCCCTTTGATAAGTAAAAATTCCGACTATACCCTTTTGAGAGAACGGACTAGGGGGCCAGAATCACAATTTCACGCCTATAGTTTGATGGGTCCAAAGGATCATTTTCTTATGTTTAAGTCAGGTTAGTCTTTGCATGTTATATCATAATACAATTCTCAATTCATAATCATTTATAACATTTTCTCGTTTATAGTCTTATTACTGGAATAATATATATATACCAATCTGTAATCATGCATCAAGAGAGATCCAGGGAAAGAGAGTGGGTCACAAATGGACACGCTTAAATACCAAGTCTTCCTAGCCAGAACCTTTCCATACACTTTTTCCATTAATATACTTTCTTCCAACAACAAAAGAAATTTTGATTATTTCATGCATGGCATTACATTTTGTTTGCGACGCAACTATAACATAACTCCGAAATCATTCAATGACATCAAATACTTAATAAGCATCAAATCACTACATAGACTTATCATTTAAAACATCAAAGAGGCATCATCATAAATCCTTATGGAAAAGTTGCTTTAAACAACCAAAACTCTAGAATCGGGCAACCTTAATTATTGCTCAATTAATTATGCATCTAAGGGACTTATACCATCAATTATAAGTCCTAAGAACGTTATTAGACAATATGGGGCAGCATAACAAGTAAGTTGTTCTAAGGTTCTACGGTGCTAGAAGTTGGTTTTTAACCCCTTATAATTCCGTCTTTCCTTATGATGCTAAAATTAATTACTAAACCAATTATGAATCATTCTCCCTTATCTAAACATGATAAAATCATGGTTCTTAAAATCACTAAAGGCTCTGGATAGAATACATAAATTTCATTCTCTAAAGTTCTAGAAATCTTGCTTTTATGGTTTTCTAGTTGCTAGTTTCATTTTTAGTGTTCAAGAATAAATCCTACACTAATTGTTACCAAATTTTTCATGGCTTAACCAATCTTAAACGAATTATATCATACTAAAACAGATTTGGCAGTGGCTAAACTTAAAGAGATCAAAGACTAGCTAAATTCAAGCTTTACGTTCTTTTATATAGCTAGTTTCTCTTCTAACTTGCATAGATTGTTTCCTCATCAATAAACATAATAATCACAACTCTAAACATATTAAATCATCATCATACATTGGTAATAAACTCAGTTAGTGGCTTGAATCATGAATCTCATAAAATCACATTAAGTGTACATAGAATACTAGTTTCTTGTAAAATCTTTGCAAAGCCTTAAAACTCTTTTAGAAACTAATTCTTTTTGCTAAACTTGAAAGAATCTTCATGATTAAAATTCTCACTTAAGATAAAAGGAGCAAGTCTTGAGCTTAAGAGATTTATGTGATATCTTAGAATCATAAACATGCTATGCAACCTCATTTTAATCTTGTCATTATAAGGTGATAACTTGGAATTATAAACATGATATGCAAATCCATTTCTTTATCTTTAAGATTTAAGGTGATGACTTGAAAATTAAACATGATGCAAGAACTTGAAATATAAACATGATGCAAGAAGTGAAAGCGGTAGTCCGCATGGCCAAGTGGAGGGAGAAGAGAATCTTAAGAAAAGGGAGCGGCGTAATCCGCATGGAAGGAAGGGAGAAGAATTATTATTACATCTTTTTAAGCTCCAATCTCAAGACTTCTTAAAGAATCAATTCTTTAACTCCAATAATCTTATTTCTTTGCTTGTGATACTTGGGCAAGTCTTTGAGCTCTAGGATCTTTAGGTGATGACATAAAAATAAACATGTCATGCGTTGATTCTTTTAGCCATTATAAAATAAAGTGAGAACATAAAATAAATATGAGATGCAACTTCTTTATTATCTTTAGAGATTAAGTGACAACTTGAAATATAAACATGAAATGCAAACTTGGAAATTTAAACATGATATGCAAGTTCATTTATTCATTCTTGAAATTTTAGTGATGACATAGAAAGTAAACATGATTATGCAAGGCATAAACTTAAACATGGATGCAAGTTCATTTGATTTCTTTACTAGAGCTCCTTCAAGACTTTATAGAAATACAAATTCAATATATATATCTTAACAAGACAAAGTGAGAAATACATCTTTCAAATTCTAAACTCAAGATCATAAAAACATCATAAAAACATTATTCTTTAAAGTTTTGCATCAAGTGGAACTTTCAAGCTTTAGAGGCCTAACTTGTGATGGATTCACAACCCACCTTCAAGGTCCTCATCATCAAGCCATCATCTTAGTCCCACCTAGGCCATATGGCCAAATTGGTTAAAGAAAAGGAAGAAGAAAACCAAATGGAAAAACTAGAGAAAATCCATGAAATCATCATTTTGAACCAAGAACAACACTTAGCAAAACATAGAAATAAACTTAAAAACAACTCCCTACCTAATCTGATTTGAAGGAAAGGAAGAGAACTTGGTTTCTTGGAGTGAAATGAAAGAAAATATTCTTGAAAACTTGAAGAAAGAATTCAGCCAAGAGGAGGAGGAAATGAGAGCTTTTGGTGCTTTGGAAAAACTAGAAATGTGTACAATTTTGAGCAAGCATCTAAGACTCCTTAAGCATGCCTATTTATAGAGGATTTAAGCTCATGTATGGACAAGAGGAGGAGGCATAATTTTCGGATTTTCATGGGGAACAAAGGGAGGAAAATCATTTCTTGTTTAAGGCATGTTTTATGCCATGTTTTAGGGAATTTTTTGGCATTTTGTTTTAGTGCATTATCTTGCAATAATTCTAATGATTATGGCTGAATTATTTCGTGCATTACAGCCTCATGGAAGAGGGTTTTGTGTGTTCCATGTATTATTTAGGTGTAGGCAAGGTATTCATGCAATTTAGAGAATTTACGGTTAAGGGCTTAGGTGAATTAGTAAGCAATTTGAGTGTTTTAAAGCAATTTTAGGTTCTAATCAATTTAAATAAATAATTTTGACTCTAGATTAATAATTAGAATTTAATAAGCTTTAATTTGAGCCTAATATTGCTTAGGTTTCGTTAGACGAATCAAAAATCTCAAAATTTGTAAAACTTGCACAAAGAGGGCAAAACGGTCATTTTACTTAAAAATTGCCCGACCACCCGAGCTTAACCAATGGTTAATCATGGCTTAAAAACACCTTTTAACACATTTTAGTGAGGTTCGGGCTCATTCGGCACGCAAATCGGGTTAAAACGGCGCGGGGCGTTTGGTCATTTCGCGCGTCGAAGCTCAAAATTAGGATTCTTCTCCTCTATTAACACACATAACACAAACAATCCCTTATTAACATCAAAACATCCCTTGAGGATGGGTGGGGCCCACGATCCTCATTTTCTGAGTAAAATAACCTCAGGGGCATTTTGGTCATTTTCACGTGGATCCTGAGTTAATTGATTTTCATTTTACCAAAATTGGGGTTTCAACTTTGCACGAATTGCTCCTAACTTTCTTCTAACGTTATATTCCTTTATTAAGGATTGTTTGGTCTCAAATTTTATATAATATTTACCTAGTAATCGGTAATTCCTAATACGCAGTAAAAATTCCATGAATTGGGGCGTTACATTATCCCCTCCTTAAGAATTTCGCCCTGAAATTCGTTCCTGAGGAGCTCTGGATGCTTGCATGTCTAATTCCAGCTCCCATGTAATTCTTCGGTTTCACCTCGTCCCCATGCTACTTTGACTGGGGTACAGCCTTGTTCCTTAACTGCTTAACTCCTCGGTCAACGATTCTCGTGGGTGGTAAGTTAAACGTTAGGTCATCTCTTAATTGTACATGTTCTGGCTAGTACATGACTTTGGTCAGAATGATATTTCCTTAACTGGGAGACATGGAAAACATCATGAAGGTTGGATAGACTCGGGGGTGACTATGGTAGGCTCCAGTCCTATTTTGCTAAGGATTTCAAACGACCAAGAAATTGGGGCTCAATTTCTTTACTTCATTGCTCGGCCTATGCATGTGGTGAGGTGATTCTTAGGAACACATGCCCCTTCTTGAAAATCTAGCGGTTTTCGCCGCTTGTCGCATAGTTTTCTTGTCGACTTCAGCAGTAAGAATCTTATCCCTAATCTTCTTGTTTGGTCGTTCCCTTACAATATCCGGTCCAAGTAAACTTTGTCTTCCGGGCTCATACCCATAGAAGGTGATTGACACTTCCGTCCATAGAGGGCCTCGATGGTGCCATACGATACTTGCATGATAACTGTTGTTATATGCAAATTCAATAATGAAGCTTCTTGCAAACTCCCTCTTTGATCTAAAACACATGCCCTCAACATGTCTCCAAAGTTTGGATAGTTCTTCAGATTGACCGTCCGTTTGGGGTAATAGGTGTCAAACAAGCTTGAACCAAAGCCTTCTGAAAGGCTCCCCAAAATCGTGACGTAATCGGGATCCCGATCAGAGATTGGTAAACGGTAATCGTGTTCTATCTCCTGAATATATAGTTGCTAATTTCCAAGGAATAAGTCACCTTAATAGGTAAAAAGTGGGCTGACTAGTTCAACGATCCACTATTACCCAAATGGCGTCATGATTCGCTTGGGTTCTCGGTAGTAGATTACAAAAATGGAGATACTATCCCACTTCCACTCGGGGATCAGGTTGCAACATTCAGAGGGTCTTTGGTGTCTAATCTTCACCTTTTGACACACCAAGCACTTACTTCACCCATGTGCACACATCCTTCTTCAATCCTGGCCACCAGAACATCTTCAAATCTTGGTACATCTTGGTGGCACAGGATGAAGGGTGAAATGACTCTTATGGGCTTCCTCCAAAATATCCTTCAGAGGTCACCACTAGCAGGTACACATATACGACCTTCAAACCTCCACAAACTATCATTCCCTTGGGTAAAACCTTTCAACTTATTAGCTCTTCCTGCCTCTAAGGTTTCTTGAAATTTCGTATCTTCCCTTTGGGCTTGAGCAATTCTTTCCTTGAATTCACTCGTCACACTAAGATGGCAAGCTCTTATGCCCTTAGTGGTCAAGGTCATCCCTGGTTTAGGTCTCTAAACTGCTCAATTAACTCAACCTCCTTCACCATCAAACGGGATACTTGTAAGATTTCCTACTCAGGCATAAGCTACAACATTAGCTTTGCCTGGATGATAGTTTAACCCGAAATCATAATAAAACTCCATCCACCTTCTTTGCCTCATGTTTAGCTCTTTTGATCAAAGAGATATTTCAAACTCTGTGATAGAAAAACCCTAAACCTCACTATATAAATGGTGTCTCCAAATCTTAAGAGCAAACATGACGGCTAACTCAAGGTCATGGGTGAGGTAATCCTCATGTGGCTTGAGTTGCCTCGATGCATAGGCCACCACTTGCCTATCTTGCATCATTACACAACCCAAACCCTTCCTCGAAGCATCAAGGTATACTTCAAAAGGCACATTGGGTTCATATGATCAAAGCAGGGGTTGAGGTTAGCTTGTGTTTAAGCTCTTGAAAGCTCTTTTAAGCCTGGGGTCCATGAAAAAGGGTGTTTTCCTAGTTAGCTGGTCAGAGGTAGGGAAATCTGGGAAAATCCCTTGATAAACCGACGGTAATAACCACTAAACCCAAAAAGCTCCTTACTTCAATTCCGTGGTTGGTCTTTCCATTCACGAAGTTCCACCTTACTAGGATCTCAACAATTCCTCTTAGATACTACATGCCCTAAAAATTTCACCTCATCCAACAGAATTCACACTTAGAAAGCTTGGCATATAGTTTCTTTTCCTTCAAGATTTGTATGGTTAGGTGAGGGGTTCATGCTCCCGTGGGTCTTAGAGTAGATGAGAATATCATCTATGAAACAACCACGAACTGATCTAAATGGGTCTAAAGATCCTATTCATGTAATCCATAAAAATTGCTGGAGCATTGGTTAATCCAAAGGACATTACTAAAAACTCAAAATGGCCGTATCGAGTGCGAAAGGCCGTTTTCGGTATATCTTCATCTCTTACTCTAATCTTGGTGGTAACCTCCCTCAAATCAATCTTAAAAACACAGAACCACCTTTATCTGTCCATCAAGTCATCTATCCTAGGCAAAGGGTATTTGTTCTTCACTGTCACTTTATTCAATTGCCTATAATCAACACATCCTCATACTCCCATCCTTTTTCTTCACAAACAACACAGGGCTCCCCAAGGTGATGCTAGGCCTAACAAACTTTTTCTCCAATAAATCTTCCAATTGAGCTTTTAACTCGGTCAACTCTAATGGGGACATCCTGTATGGGGCTATGGATATGGGTCCTGCACAGGAAGCAATTCTATGGAAAATTCTCTATCTCTCTTGGGGGAAACTCTTGAGTCTCATCTGGAAATACTTCGGGATAATTCCTTACTATTGGTATCTTATCGATACTTTGCTCAAAGTCTACATCACTAGCGGCTAAGAAAATATAACCTTTATTCTCACCCTTACACGTGGTTTCAGTTATGTCAGACTTATGGGTTTCTTAGGTTCAATGGGAATAGGAAGAAAAGTGATGGTTTCTCATAAGAGTTTAACGTACACGGTTGGCCTCAAGCCAATCCATGCCAAGAATCACATCTAGACCTCGCATGGGTAAGCAAATAAGATCTAAAACAAAGGATCTATTCTCAATAACAAAATTGCAATCTAAACAACATTTACAAGTCCTAACGGGTTTTCCAGATAGGGTAGAAACAACAAGGTCAAAAGGAAGCTCAGTCACATGCAAGTTAAGGCTTTTAACACATGAGTGGGAAATAAAAGAATGGGAAGCGCAGGAATCATATAGTACAATTAAGTTTTTACCATACATGTTACACTTACCTTCCACGAGATTTCGTGACTTCGTCGTTTCTTCAACATTAACGGTAAACCTTTTCCTTGGTATTGCGGCTTGGGATTGGGGGTTGGCGGGTTCCTCTTGTGCATCTAGAATAGTGGCCTGGCTTTCCACACCGGTAGGAGACATTTGTTACGGCTCGACATGGCATGCTTCCATGATTCTTGCCGCACTTGGACAATCCGTGGATGGTGGGGGTCGTGGAGGTGCTGCTGGACCTCTTTGTGGTGCTTTCCCTTGTTGTTGTTATTATTGTTGTTGTGATTGTTGTTGGGGTTGTTGTTGTACGTTGGTGTTATAGCGGTTGTTGTTGTTGTTCGGTCTTCCTTGTTGAAAGTTCCTTTGTGGACCTTGGGGTCTCGATTGAGGTGGGAATGGGGGTCGATTATGCCTCTTGAATTGCTGACCTTGAGGTGTCAGCTTCTTGGTGATATTATCCGACCTTGAGGTGCTCAACTTTCTCTGCCCTTCTTCAATGATGCGGCATTTGTTAACTAGGGTAGAGAAATCCCTAATCTCCAAATGCGCAACTGCCACATTAAGTCTCTCCTTAACCTTGACTCGTATTAATGCATTTCCAATACTCGTCGGGTTACCCTGATACATCCTTGAGAACTTAATGAGTTCCTCAAATCTTGGTGTCCGGGCTACATTCATATTTCCTTGCACAAGTTGCATGAACTCAATGTCCTTGGCATTTTTGACTGACTCTGGAAATACTTCTCATAAAAATGGACCTTAAATAGCTCCCAATCAATGTCCACGTCGCCTCCAAGAGTCTCGAGCACCTGTCCACCAAAGCTGGCATCACCCTCGAGCATATGGGTGGCAAAAGTAACCTTCTCCTTGGAGCATGGGACTACAACAAAGACCTTCTCAATATTCCGAATCCATTCTTCTGCAACATTTGGATTGAGGGTCCCCTTGAATACTGGTGGGTTCCCCGAAACTCCCCAAAACGAGCGTGTTCGGATTCTCATGGCCTTGATTCGCATTAGCTGGCGATCCTGATCCATTCGTTCCATCATCATCCTCATTGTCCTTGCCACGTCACGGAGTGCTTCGCGGTCTCGTTGTCTTGGTTATTTTGTGCAGCGTTCCTATCTGTTGTCGACGTGCCATTGGTCCCTATACACACAAAGGCAACACCTAAGGTGATCAGGCTCAACATTCCATGCAAAGTGAGCAAGTTACCATGTCACGTGCAACATACCGCGTCATGCATCTCTAATCCTCAAGCTCATCCTAATGATAAACATTTACACATGACATTTCTAACGTATTATGCTTAAGAAGCATAGCCGGTAAATACCTAGGCTAGATAGAAGGGAATTGCTGATACCAAAATGTAACACCCTAATAATTAACCCAATACACCTAGGTTGTATCTGATTAATTACTAGACTTTACTCTTTGCTTCAGTTCTTTAATCATACTTTGAAAATACTTAGTGAAATTACGAGCCATTTTTTTTTTAAAACATAATTGAAAACGTGAGCCGCGCATAACGTGAAATCAGCGGAATATAAAAAGACGTATCAGAAATTAAATACATCATATCATATTGGCTCCATCATATAACATCCATAATTACATAACACATAGATATTTTGCCTACCAAGTTGCTAGGTGTAGGCAATCTAACAAAACATAAATAATATATGGATGGAAGGACATCCATTAATGGCACCTAGTAATAACACTCCAAGGATAGGGATAGATATATGAAATATACGAGTGAAACTAAGGATCAAGTTCAGCTACCAGGTGAAAGCCTCAATGTGATTCACGAACACTTCCTTCTATTTTCTGAAGACGAGATGGAAAGAAAATAGAGGGAGTGAGAAACTTATAAAAAGAATCTCGGTAGGTACTCACCTCATGATGCATTGTGTCATCATCATCGTCCCCAGGAACCTCGGTTTCATTATGAAATAGTGAGCATGCTAAGATTGATTTATTAAGTTCGAAAATATACTTTACCGAGGTTCGTCGTTTTTAATCATGCGTCTTATAATGCATCATAAACTTAGCATGTCATGTTTATAATGAACTTTTCCTTTTTATCAACACATCATATTCTTCATCATCATATCATAAATACTATGCATAAAAGAACATCATATTTCTATGCATAGAAGAACATCATATTTCTCATCATCATATCATAAATACTATGCATAGAAGAACATCATATTTACATCATGCATTACTTAGTTCCTTAGGTGACTTAAAGTTACTTCCATCATCATTTTCCTGGGCCACCCTATACTCCACCCTTTTGGGAGTAATCTAGGTTATGAGTTCATACCTTGTAGTCGTCACTAGCACATACTTATCCCTTTTGATAAGTAAAAATTCCAACTCTACCCTTTGAGAGAACGGACTAGGGGGCAAGAATCACCTCACCGCCTATAGTTTGATGGGTCCAAAGGATCATTTTCCTCATATATTTAAGTCACCTTTAAGTCTTTGCATGTTATATCATAATACAATTCTCAATTCATAATCATTTATAACATTTTCTCGTTTATAGTCTTATTCCGGAATAATATATATATACAGACACTGTAATCATGCATCGGGAGATTAAGAAAGAGATGGGTCACAAATGGAACACCTTAAATACCAAGTCTTCCCAGAACCTTTCCAAATTACACTTTTCAGTAATAAACTTTCTTCCAGCAACAAAGAATATTTCATTATTTCATGCATAAGCATTCTCATTGTTTGCAACAGCAATTATAACATGCAAGCTCGGAAATCATTCAATGACATCAAATACTTAATAAGCATCAAATCGCTACATAGACTTATCATTTAAAACATCAAAGAGGCATCATCATAAATCCTTATGGAAAAGCTGTCTTAAACAACCAAAACTCTAGAATCGGCAACCTTAATTATTGAACTAATTAATTATGCATCTAAGGGACTTATTACCATCAATTATAAGTCCTAAGAACATTATTAGACAATATGGGGCAGCATAGACAGTAAGTTGTTCTTAAGGTTCTATGGTGTGCTAAAGTTGCGTTTTTAACCCTTTCTAATTACCGTCTTTCCTTATGATGCTAAAATTAATTACTAAACCAATTATGAATCATTCTCCCTTATCTAAACATAATAAAATCTGGTTCTTAAAATCACTAAAGGCTCTGGACAGAATACATAAATTTCATTCTCTAAAGTTCTAGAAATCTTGCTTTTATGGTTTTCTAGTTGCTAGTTTCATTTTTAGTGTTTGAGATCAATCCTACACTAATTGTTACCAAATTTTTCGTGGCTTAACCAATCTTAAACAGAATTATATCATACTAAAATAGATTTGGCAGTGGCTAAACTTAAAGGGATCAAAGACTAGCTAAATTCAAGCTTTACGGTTTTTATATAGCTAGTTTTCTTCTAACTTGCATAGAATTGTTTCCTCATCAATAAACATAATAATCACAACTCTAAACATATTAAATCATCATCATACATTGGTAATAAACTCAGATTAGTGGCTGAATCATGAATCTCATAAAATCACATTTTAAGTGTACATAGAATACTAGTTTCTTGTAAAATCTTTGCAAAGCCTTAAAACTCTTTTAGAAACTAATTCTTTTTGCTAAACTTGAAAGAATCTTCATGATTAAAATTCTCACTTAAGATAAAAGGAGCAAGTCTTGAGCTTAAGAGATTTATGTGATATCTTAGAATCATAAACATGCTATGCAACCTCATTTTAATCTTGTCATTATAAGGTGATAACTTGGAATTATAAACATGATATGCAAATCCATTTCTTTATCTTTAAGATTTAAGGTGATGACTTGAAAATTAAACATGATGCAAGAACTTGAAATATAAACATGATGCAAGAAACTGGAGCGGCGGTAGTCCGCATGGACCAATGGAGGAGAAGAATCTTAAGAAACCGAAGCGGCGGTAATCCGCACTGGACCGGTGAAGGGAGAAGAGAATTATTATTACATCTTTTTAAGCTCCAATCTCAAGACTTCTTAAAGAATCAATTCTTTAACTCCAATAATCTTATTTCTTTGCTTGTGATACTTGGGCAAGTCTTTGAGCTCTAGGATCTTTAGGTGATGACATAAAAATAAACATGTCATGCGTTGATTCTTTTAGCCATTATAAAATAAAGTGAGAGCATAAAATAAATATGAGATGCAACTTCTTTATTATCTTTAGAGATTAAGTGACAACTTGAAATATAAACATGAAATGCAAGCTTGGAAATTTAAACATGAGTATGCAAGTTCATTTATTCATTCTTGAAATTTTAGTGATGACATAGAAAGTAAACATGATTATGCAAGGCATAAACTTAAACATGGATGCAAGTTCATTTGATTTCTTTACTAGAGCTCCTTCAAGACTTTATAGAAATACAAATTCAATATATATATCTTAACAAGACAAAGTGAAAATACATCTTTCAAATTCTAAACTCAAGATCATAAAAACATCATAAAAACATCATTCTTTAAAGTTTTGCATCAAGTGGAACTTTCAAGCTTTAGAGGCCTAACTTGTGATGGATTCACAACCCACCTTCAAGGTCCTCATCATCAAGCCATCATCTTAGTCCCACCTAGGCCATATGGCCGAATTGGTTAAAGAAAAGGAAGAAGAAAACCAAATGGAAAAACTAGAGAAAATCCATGAAATCATCATTTTGAACCAAGAACAACACTTAGCAAAACATAGAAATAAACTTAAAAACAACTCCCTACCTAATCTGATTTGAAGGAAAGGAAGAGAACTTGGTTTCTTGGAGTGAAATGAAAGAAAATATTCTTGAAAACTTGAAGAAGAATTCAGCCAAGAGGAGGAGGAAATGAGAGCTTTTGGTGCTTTGGAAAAACTAGAAATGTGTACAATTTTGAGCAAGCATCTAAGACTCCTTAAGCATGCCTATTTATAGAGGATTCAAGCTCATGTATGGACAAGAGGAGGAGGCATAATTTTCAGATTTTTCATGGGGAACAAAGGGAGGAAAATCATTTCTTGTTTAAGGCATGTTTTATGCCATGTTTTAGGGAATTTTTTGGCATTTTGTTTTAGTGCATTATCTTGCAATAATTCTAATGATTATGGCTGAATTATTTCATGCATTACAGCCTCATGGAAGAGGGTTTTGTGTGTTCCATGTATTATTTAGGTGTAGGCAAGGTATTCATGCAATTTAGAGAATTTACGGTTAAGGGTTTAGGTGAATTAGTAAGCAATTTGAGTGTTTTAAAGCAATTTTAGGTTCTAATCAATTTAAATAAATAATTTTGACTCTAGATTAATAATTAGAATTTAATAAGCTTTAATTTGAGCCTAATATTGCTTTCGTTAGACGAATCAAAAATCTCAAAATTTGTAAAACTACAAAGACGGGGCAAAACGTCATTTTACTTAAAAATTGCCCGGACCACCCGAGCTTAACCAATGGTTAATCATGGCTTAAAAACACCTTTTAACACATTTTAGTGAGGTTCGGGCTCAGTCGGCACGCAAATCGGGGTTAAAACGGCGCGGGGCGTTTTGGTCATTTCGCATGTGGAGCTCAAAATTAGGATTCTTCTCCTCTATTAACACACATAACACAAACAATCCCTTATTAACATCAAAACATCCCCTTAAGGATGGGTGGGGCCCACGATCCTCATTTTCTAGTAAAATAACCTAAGGGGCATTTTGGTCATTTTACACGTACAAAAATCGGGGTTTGCAATACTTGCACGAATTGCTCCTAACTTCTCTTCTAACGTTATATTCCTTTATTAAGGATTGTTTGGTCTCAAATTTTATATAATATTTACCTACGGTAATTCGGTAATTCTAATGATAGTAAAAATTAAGTAAAAATTGGGGCGTTACAACTTGGTTTATGCAATCACCTGATTGGTCTCTTCCGTTTAGTTTATGTGTGATGCCTCCAACTATGTTGTTGGTTTGTTCTTGCTCAAGAGTTAAAAAGGCTCTCATGTCATTGCCTATGCATCAGAGACTTTGGATTCTCCCAAGTCTAATTACACAACCATGAGAAAGAACTTTTGGCTATTGTTTTTGCACTTGATAAATTTAGATATTGCTCAATGCTTAGAGTTCCTGTTTTTGACCATGCAGCCTTAAAGTATCTCTTGAAGAAGCCGGATGCTAAGCCCAGGACTCGTTATCGGTGGATGTTGTTCCAAGAATTCGACATTGAGCTTAAGGACGAAGTGGAGCAAAGCTGGGTAGTTGATCATTTGAGTCGAGTCACTCACCATTATGACTTTTCTCCCGTTCGGGATGATTTTCCTGATGAGTAGCTTTTAGGCTATAAAGTACGCTTCCTGGTATGCTGATTTGGTAAATTATTTGGTTGTGGTGTTTTGCATATGTTCCACTGGGCCCAAACTCTGAAATTGAAAAGTAAATCTAAATACTATGTTTAGGATGACCCCTCTTTGTGGAGATTTTGTAATGACCAAGTGATTAGGAGATATGTGCCTGATAATGAGTTTCATTCTATTTTGCATTTTTGCCATGCTTTTTCATGCTGGTGGTCACTTGGACCCCAAAAAACTGCTAGGAAGGTGCTAGATTCTGGTTTATTTTGGCCTTCCTTATTTCATCATGCACATCTGTTTTGTAAGTCATGTGAGAACTAACGATGGGGAATTTTCAATAGGCATGAGATGCCCAACAACCCATACTGTTTTGTGAATTTTTTGATGTCTGGGGTATTGATTTTATGGGTCCATTTCCGTTTTCTCATGGTTTTACTTATATATTGCTCAGCTGTTGATTATGTTTCAAAATGGGTTGAGGCAAAAGCCACACTGATAATTCTGCCTGTTGTTGTAGATTTTGTGAGGTCTCACATTTTCTAGGTTTGGTGTTCCTAGAGCTATTCTCAGTGTAGGGCTCTCATTTCTGTAATTGAAGCATGGGTGCTTTATTACGAAGGTATGGAGTGATACACAAGGTTGCCATAGCATACCATCCCAAGACCAATGGCCAAGTTGAAATCTCGAACAAGAGATTAAGCAAATTCTTCAAAATGTTGACTCTAACTGGAAAGATTGGAGCAAGATGCTAGATGATGCATTATGGGCATATCAAAACTTCATACAAGACTCCGATTGGGATGTCTCTTTTCGACTTGTTTTTGGTAAGGCATGTCATCTTTGGGTAAGTTGGAGTATCAAGGCATATTGGGCCATTAAGTAGTGCAACATGGATTTGGCCAAGTCAGGGGTGTTGCAAAGACTGAAAGAGCTTAGATTGGATGCTATGAGAGTTCACGTTTATACAAAGAAAAGAAAAGGCATTCCATGATAAGCACATCCTAGAAAAGAGTTTGTTGTGGGCCAGAAAGTTCTTTTATTTAACAGATCTTAATTTTATGCCTGGTAAACTTCGATCAAGATAAGATGGCCCTTTTGTGATTACTAATGTCTTTCCTTATATGGTGCAGTAGAGTTATGTGATGAACAAACAAGAGGATTTTCAGGCTGATAAACAGGTCTAAAGCATTTCTAAGGACCTAAGAAGCGACCTAGGGAGACAAAGATTAAGCTCATGAAACACATACCCTCCTTAAGGGAGTTTTTTTTCCTTTTCTATTTTTCTTTTCTTTGCGCTTTCAATTTCAACTTTAATTGTTAATAAAAGGATTTTGAGAATAATCAGGTCTGAACCCTCCTTCTTGATAATTGTTGAGTTGGACATAGTATTATTAGACTTGGATATTTTGTTTTTGATAAATTGATTTTTCTGGGCCTTGAATTTCTTGACTTTTGGATTATCTGACTTGGTAGTTGATCTTGTGATCCTGAACGTGTGTTGGTATTGACCTTTGTGAGATTTTGGACCTGTGGGAATGGAATATATTTCTTCTTCTCTTTCTTGTGTGCTTCTGCTCATGATTTTGTTCTGTAAACTCTCTTAATCTTTTTGAAACATTTTTCACTTGTATGCATGAATATGATAGATGCCCTTTCTCTTTCTTTTATTTACCACTTTGGCCAGGATAGCCCTCCCTTGCATTATATTCCGTTGGTTAGCCACTTTCTGCTTCTTTGTATCATCCTTGTCTTAGCAACATTACAAGCCTAAGTGTAAAACCATTTTATTCCGCACCTTGGACATCTATTGAGCATTGGTTTCACCTTAATGTTTGTGTTTAAGTGTGGGGTTGCCCAGGTATGCAACAATTTAGTGTGGGGGGGACTATTGGAACTATTTGATGCCAATTGTTATTTGGTATTGGTTTCTTGTTGTTTTGTTATGGAATATAGAATTTTGTTCAAAGAAAACAAAAAATAAAAAAAAATTGTGATTTGTTTGTAAAAGTGCATTTCATTACTTAGTTGGTTTTGAGCAAACCTTGGTGTTACTTAACTAATGCTCTTCTAAATTTCTTGGGTGCTTAGCCTTTCATTCCTTGTCCATACCTTGACCATAGCCCCATTTCAACCTTGAATAATAAGTCCTCTTGATTTGTGTATGCATATGTTTTGAGTAGTAGAGAAGTAGAATTTAAGCAAGCTTATGGTAGGGCAGTTTTGTTGAGTGCAATTTGAGTGATACACTTGCTACCCTATACACTTGAGAGATTGATTGAGAGCATACCTTGAGAGACCATCTTGGGTGATTAGCATCATCAATTGAGATTGCCATGTTTTGTAATTTGAGATGAAGAAATTTCTGTCATGATTGGTTGGTTGATCTTTTGAAGTTTTGTGTTCCCTGTCCACTTGCTTCTCTAAACAACATGCTAAGATTGAAGGTGACATAAAACATATGGAAATGATTCTTCAGACTCCAGGTATTAATGGTTATCGGAGGTGATCCAATAAGGGGATCCTTTAAACTTCAGGAATTAATGGTTATGAAAGATGATCCCATGCCTCTATCCCATACTCTAGGAGTCGGGAATTTAGCTTATCAAGAGGATAAGTATAGACTAGTGATGACTAGTTAGGCATGAGCTCATAACCTAGCACTCTCAAGAGGAGAGAAAATATAGGGTGGCCCCCATGAAAAGAGAATAAAAAATCTAAGTCATCTAAAAGAAAGAATCATGTTAGAAGAATATACACATGTTCTTTATGTCTTGTTATTGTGTATCCTATTATATCTTGCATATGGTATTGATATGCATTCATGATATAGTATCTTGCATTCATGACATTAAGATTCATGCTAAAAGATACGGCTTCGGCTAATGGTATTTGGAACATAATGAATGAACCTTATATATGCCCACTATTTTCATAATGAAACCCAAAATTCCTGGGGATGATGATGATGATACATGATAGGAGGCGAAAGCACTCCTGAGATTCTTATTTAAATTTTTCATTCCTTCTTTCTTTCTTTCCATCTTGTCTTCAGAGGTTGATGGCAATGTTTGCAATCTACATTGACACCCCTACGTGGAGAGATGCACTATGACTTGGCTAACTTGGTCATATCATTTCATGAGTCATTGTGTTGTTCGCCTATACATGTTCATGGACCGTCGTTCACGCATTCTGCCACTAGCATTTAGTTCTCTCCTGCCTGCCTTATTCACGGATAACTTTGCCTTCAAGCATGTGCATTCTGCATACTCGCGGTTTCCTCGTGCTCGTTCTATTGCATTAGGTATTTGAGATTTCCCTAACTCATCCCCCAGTCACCACCTCGCTCTACCAGGTCATGGTTGGATCCATCAAGGATCGCTCCTAACACTCTTCCAGTTCTATCCCTCGTCCCAATGGAGGTGGGAGGTGGTAGTGATGGAAAGGCTACTATCATGTGACCATTAGAGGAGTTAAGCCTCTACATAGAGGTGCTACTCGTCCACACTGAGGTGCCCATGTTCTACCCACAGGACGTCTTGCCACACGTGATCAGTAACCGATTGATTTGTTCTAGGCACACCGAACTGGAGTAGTAGGAGGACGGGTTGTATGCTAGTTTATTTAGTATTCATTTGCATGTTATTCCTCTTAAATTCCGTACTTAACTTAACCTTTGTTAGTGGTGTGATGTTATGATCCTTGTATGTTTTGACGCATGATGTAGAACGTCAGTATTTATGATCATATTATTATAATATATGGATGTTGTATTTTATATCTGTCTATAACTTGTTTTCATCTTCTCTCTTTTATATGCAAGGCAAACGACGTTAATTACTTAGTATGTGCAGCTCACGTTTTGTATTTAAAAAAAATTTTACTCATATTTTTACTAAAATATTTTCAAGAGTTTAGGTTTAAAACTAAAACGAAAGAGTAATAACTAATAATTAACTTACATGCGTCCTAGGCATGTTGGGTTAAATATTAAGGTGTTACATTTTGGTATAGAAGGTTTTCACGAGCCTGAGGATTGGACTACTATGCTTCCTAAGCATGATGCGATAGTTATGTCATGTATAGATGCTTTAGGGATAGGATAAGCTATAGGATAGAAATGCATGACTGCTGTATGTGTGTATATACCACAGTAACTAGCTCACTTAACTAGCTCACTTAACATGAAGTATTGGGACTAATCACCTTAGTGTTTTGTTATTTTGGGTGCTCAAGACAGATAGTATGACCACAACAATAGGACCCTATAAGGAGACGAGCGGGCCAATGGACGGCAGAAGCCCTTCGAGACATGGCAAGGGCCATGCAAATAATGTTCGAATGGATGGTAGGGCGACGATCGTCGTAGCACCACCAAAGGACTCAAGCACGTCCTCGGAGAATTTTGTAAGGCGAATGCTATCATTTAGAGGGACCCCATACCGAACCAAGCTTATGACTTGACCAAGAGCATGGAGAAGATATTTCGATGATCACCTACAGAGGAGCAGAAGGTGACCTTTGCTGCCTCATGCTCGAGGCGGATGCCGTGTTCTAGTGGACTCGCATCGAAGACCGTTGGAGGCATCTGACATGATGATCAATTGCGAGATGTTCAAGACCTCTTCTATGAGAAGTACTTTCGACATCTGTTAAGAATGCCAAGGATGTAGAATTCATGCAGCTAGTCCAAGGAGGGATGAGAATTTCCAGTACATCATGAAATTTGAAGAGCTAATCAAGTTCTCCAATTTTTAGGGAATCCCGACAAATTTTGGAAATGCGTCAAGTGAGGCTGGCTAAGGCGGAGATTAACGTCACCATTGTACACTTGGAGATTAGGACTTCTCTACTTAGTCAACAAGTGCCGCATCATCGAGGATAGACGCAAGAAGCTGAGTGCACCAAGGGCTGTGAATTTCACTAAGAAGCTTGCGCCGCAAGCTCGAGATTGCCGTAATTTAGCGAAATTCGGCTGCAATTTAGGCCACAACGCCCCTAAAGAAATTTCCATCATGGAGGATCGAGTGGTCCCAAGGCAAGGCACCCCAAAAGGGCCCGGTTGTACCCTGACCTACACCTGTTGCTTTATGCCCCAAATGTGGGAAGTCACATAGAGATCGACCCTGCTTGCTAGGCCAGGGAGTTTGCTTCAAGTGCAGAAGGGTCATTACACAGAGAATGCACGAGAGGAACCCAATGGCCCCTTAACCCCGACCACAACACCAAGGAAGGGTTTTCACCCTCAACGCGGAAGACTTGGTGAAGTCCAGAAGCCTCATATAAGGTCAGCATGAAATGAACGGTAGAACCTGAACTATCCTGTTTAATTCTGCACAACTCATTCATTCATATCACATGCTAGTATCGCGTCTTTGCAATCGTATGTGTCAAAACTTCCTTTTGATCTCACTATTTCTACACCTTCTTGGCAAAACTCTTAGGACTTGTAGGTGTTGTTTGAATTGTCATTTCAACATTGAAAGTAGACCCTTTATTCTGGATTTAGTTTGTTTGCCTATGCATAGTCTAGACATAATTCTTGGCATGGATTAACTTTATGCCAACCGTGTAATGTTAAAATGTTATGCCAAGTCCGTTATCTTTCTCCCTACCCCTATTGTGCCTAGTCAAACTTTAAGCCTTTATCTAAATGTTCTAGAAGTCAAATGTTATGGGGAAGAGAGTAAGGGATATGTTCATTGACAAGGTGCCTGTAGTAAGAAACTATCATGAGGTATTCGGATGATATACCCGAGCTCCTCCGAGAAAAGAGATTGAGTTCTCCATAGAGTTGGTCCCGGGAACGGGACCTATCTCCATAGCACCCTATAGAATGTCACCCTTAGAGCTAACCGAGTTGAAGGCGCAGTTAGAGGAGTTGTTGGAGAAAAAGATTGTGAGATCGAGTGTATCATCCTGGGGAGTCAGTCTTATTCATTAAGAATGATGGAAGTATGAGGCTTTCCATAGACTATATGTAGTTGAATTGAGTGACGGTGAAGGTACCCTCTGCCTAGGATTGATGATTTGATGGATCAGTTAAGGGGAATAGTAGTGTTTTCTAAGATGACCTTAGGTCAAGATATCACCAAGATTAGAGCAAGGGATGAGGACATACCTAAGACTACTTTTAAAACTCGGTATGGCCACTTTGAGTTTACGGTGATGTCGTTTGGGTTGACTAATGCTTCTCCGTGTTCATGGACTACATGAATAGGATCTTTAGACCCTATTTAGACCAATTTGTGGTTGTTTTCATAAATGACATACTCATCTATTCAAAGACCACGAGGAGCATGAACGTCATTTGAGGTTGGTTTTGGAGATCTTGAAGGAGAAAAAGTTGTATGCTAAGTTATCTAAGTGTGAATTTTGGCTAGAGGAAGTGATATTATTAGGACACATAGTGTCAAAAAGAGGCATCGCGTGGATCCTAGTAAGATAGAGGCTATAATGAGCTAGGAGAGACCTACCATAAGAGATATGGAGCTTTTTGGGATTAGCTAGTTATTATCGTAGGTTCATTAAGGGATTTTCCAGATATCCCTACCCTTGACCAAGCTCACTAGGAAGAATGCCCCCTTTGTTTGGACTCCAAAATGTGAAAAGAGCTTCAGGAATTGAAAGTGAAGTTAACCACAACCCTAATGTTAGTTTTGCTTGACCCCAATGCACCATTTGAGGTGTATTGTGACTTCACGGAAGGGTTTGGGCTGTGTGTTGATGCAAAATAGGCAAGTGGTGGTCTACGCGTCCAGAAAACTCAAGCCTCATGAAGCAAATTGCCCCACCCATGACCTTGAGTTAGCAACCGTGGTGTTTGCCTTGAAAGTGTGGTAAGACCATTTGTATGGAGTGAAGTTTCAGGTATTCTCTGATCACAAGAGTCTCAAGTACCTCTTTGATCAAAAGGAGTTGAATATGAGGCAAAGGAGATGGATGGAGTTCTTGAAGGATTATGATTTTGGGCTGAACTATCATCTTGGCAAAGCTAATGTAGTGGCTAACGCCTTGAGTTGAAAGTCACTACACTTGTCTCATATGATGGTAAATGAGGTGGAGCTGATTGAGAAGTTTAAGGATCTAAACTTGGGGATGACATTGCCCACTGAGAGTATGAAGGTATGCCATATCAGTGTAACGAGTGACTTTAAGAGAATCACTCGAGCCTAACAGGAGGACGTGGCGTTTAATGAGACTCTAGAGGCAGTAAAGGAAGGAAAGTTGAAGGGTTTACCCTAGGGGCGGATAAGCTATAGAAGTTTGCAAGCCGGTTGTATGCTGGCAAGTGGTGACCTCCAAAAGGAGATCTTGGAAGAGGCTCATAAGAGCCATTTTACCATTCATCCAGGTATTACCAAGATATATCAGGACTTGAAGAAGATGTTTTGGTGGCCCGGGTGGAAGAAAGATGTAGCCATATGGGTTAGTAAGTGCTTAGTCTATCAGAAAGTGAAGATTGAGCACCAAAAACCTTTAAGGATGTTGCAACCCCTGTCCATTCACGAATGGAAATAGGATAGTATCTCAATGGATTTCGTGACAGGTCTACCTAAGACCCAGCTGGCCATGATGCCATATGGGTGATTGTGGACCGACTAATGAAGTCGGCTCACTTTTTGCCCATTAAAACTTATTCATTGGATAAGTTAGCTTAGTTGTATATCCAAGAGATCGTGAGGTTGCATGGAGTACGATGATGATAATCTCGGATCGTGATTGAGTTTATGTCACGTATTTAGGGAGCCTTTCAGAAGACATTTGGTTCAAAGCTCTGCTTAAACAAGCATGCCACCCTCAAACGGATGGGCAATTGGAAAGGACCATACAAACCCTGGATGATATGTTAGGGGCATGTGTGTTGGACCATAGAGGAAGTTAGGATAAGTACTTACCACTGATCAAGTTCGCATATAACAACAGTTATCATTTGAGCATTGGTATGGCATTGTATGAAGCCCTGTATGGAAGGAAGTGTCAATCACCTTTGTATTGGTATAAGCTCGGGGAGCAAAGCATGTTGGGACTGGAATTCATGAGGGAAATGACATAGAAATCCAGGATCAAGGATAGGATCCTTACAGCTCAAAGTCGACAAAAAAGTTATGTGGACAAATGGTGAAAGCCGTTGGAATTCCAAGAGGGAGAGCATGTATTCCTTAGGATCACCCACGACAGGCATAGGGTGAGCTATGAGAGTCAAAAGTTAAGCCCAGATTTCTTGGTCCCTTTGAAATCCTTAATTAAATCGGCCAGGAGCATATCGCATAGCCTTACCTTATAATCTGTCCAACCTTCATGATGTCTTCCATGTCTCTCATTAAGAAAAATATTAATCCGACCCTAGTCATGTGTTAGAGCCAGAACAAGTACAATTAAGGAGGACCTGACCTTCAACCTATTGCTTACAAGGATCATAGATAGAAGAGTCAAGCAATTGAGGAACAAAGTCACACCTTTGGCCAAAGTGGCATGGGGACAGGATAGAAGCGGAGGATTTTACATGTGAATTGGAATTAGAGATGAAGACTAGGATCCCAAACTATTTATAAGTAACGAATTTCAAGGAAAAAATTCCTTTTAAGGAGGAGAGAAATGTAACACCCTAATTTTTCCTACTATACAAAATGACCAAAATACCCATGGGTCATTTTTACATGAGATTTGAGGTTGAAATAGTTTCTGGGCATCCTCAATAAGATATTTTGACATTAGAATAAGATTATATGAGGGTTAAATACCAATCTGCAAAAATCACAAATTTTGATTTTTTCCATGTGCAAATGACCAAAATGCCTAAGGTCATTTTTGCCCTGAAATCAAGGACGGCGGTCTAGGCTACCCTCAAGAGGTTAGTTTTATGTTTGAAGGGGATTATTTGTGTTATAAATGATTTTAGAGGTGAAAATCTCAAACCCAAATTTTTTCCTGTACGAAATTACCAAAATACCCCTCAGATAATTTAACGCGAATTAAGTGAAAATTGAAAACCAATCATTACCCGAAGTTAGAAAATGTTAATTATAAGGAATATATGATATTTGCAAATGTTCAGGTGATTTTGGGGAGTTTTTATGTGAAATTACCATTTTACCTCTAGTTAGTGTTAAATGAGCTTATTTATGTAATTAAGTAAATATAGACAATATTAGGCTCTAATTAAAGATAAATTAATTTTATTTATTAACCTTGAGTCAAAATAATTATTTGAGGGAATTTGAAAGTCTAAGATTATTTTTGGGAAGTTTAATTTCCTTTCTTACTTAAAAGGGTTCATAAGACAAATAATATTAGTGCATTATCTTTCTTTTTCTTAAAAATTAGGATATATTTTGGATTTATTTATTTTTATTATTTCAGATTAATGAAGCACTAAAATCTCCACTACAAGTGTAGGCCATTCTTTAATTATGTCCTGGAGCATCTTAAATACTTATTTATTAACCACCTACACTACATTATCATTTATAATCCACTACAAATTAAATATACCTCAAATACATGTCCTACCACTCACAAAAATTGAAATTTTGCTCCCCATTACAGCCATGAGGCAGCTGCCATATAGCTCCTAAAAATCCTATATATATATGTGTGTGTGTGTGTGTGTGTGTGTATGTGTGTGTGTGTGTGTGTGTGTGTGTGTGTGTTTTTCCAAGCCTAATACACACACAAACACTCATTCTTGCCATTTGCATTTTTAGTTATAGTCTTGCTCACAAAAATTGGTCAAAAATCCTTTCTTCTCTCTCTAAACTCAAAGCTCTATTCTTCCTCCTCCACCTCTAAGAGACACCATTCTCAACCTCCTCTCAACTCACAAACACATAATCCTTCCATTTCCAAGATCAAGCTTTCTCTTTTTCAATCAAAGAAACAACTTTGGTAAGGATTTTATTTCATGTTCTTTCTCTTATTTTCTCTTATATTTTTCAGTTATTTTGATTATTGATGACCATGGCTTGATGATGAGGAATCATGGTGGTGGTAGTAGATCCATCATATAATTGACCTCCAAAGCTCAATGTTTGATTTTTGTTGTTAAAAGATTAAGGGAAAAATTGTTGATTTTCTTTGGATTGTTTCTTTTGAGCTTGATGATGAGTTCAAGAAATAAAATTCTTGGAACCATGGTAATAAAGGACTCTAAAGTTCACTTCCTTTTTGTTAAGATTATTTGGGGTTAAAGAGTTTCATTCTCTAAAAGTCTTGAGTTTTAAGCTTAACAAGATATAAAATAAACTTGCATCCATGTTTATGTTTCAAGCTCTTGCATATCATATTTAAATTCCAAGTCTTACATATCATGTTTAAATTTCAAGTTATCACCTTAAATCTTGAAGATAATAATATGGATTTGCATCTTCATGTTTAAATTTCAAGCCTTGCATATTATGTTTATATTTCAAATTATCACCTAAATTTTGAAGACTTAAAAAATGAACTTGCATCTTCTTATTTATATTTCAAGTCTTGCACATCATATTTATATTTCCAAATCATCACCTTATAATGATAAATATTAAAAATGAGATTGCATGGCATGTTTATGATTTTAGTTATAAACTAAATCTCTAAAGCTCAATACTTGCTTCTTTTATCTTAAATGGAAATTTTGATTCATGGACACATCTCAAATAAATGATTTTTAGCCTTATGAGGATCTTGGATTTGAAGTTGGTTTTATTTTATTTTGAGGTTTGAATTTTATCTTTAAGATGCACAAAGAATTTTTGAAAGAATTAGAAATTCAAAAGGATTAAAAATATGATTTTCTCAAGTTTTTAGAAGTTAAAATTATGGTTACTGATTTGATTTAATTAAATCCATAAGGTTACTGTTTGGTAATGATTAGATGTGTAAAAGTTACTAATAATTGTTGTAAAAATTGTTTTTAGTATTTTTGGAAGAACTAGTAACTAGAAAGGATCAAAATTGTAATTTTATGAAGCTTTAGAAAGTTAATTTTCTGATACTATTCATTACTATTTTGTGACTGTTCATACTGTTCACACACATAAGAATTAATAATATTTGTTGTAAAAATTATTTTTAGTACCTTAGGTGTATAAAAGAGTAATTACAAGTGTTAGTTTGGACCGTTTTGTAAAATGTAGAAAGTTGTGTTTTGAACTGTTAATTATGTAATTTTGGTAAAATGGTTTTGATGATAGTGAGTAATGATGTTGAATGTATCCATCTATTCAAAATATCATTTATGAGGTTTAGAAAAAGTTTTAGAGGCTTTGACATTTGTTAAGTGTTAAAAATGAGCAACTTTGCACTTTGACCCCTAAAGTATAACAAAATTTGGTCTGTGGCACAAAAAGATTTTTATGATGAGTTTAAATGATTTCCAAGTGTTATGGGTCTCATAAAAGTATAGATTAATTTTAAGGATAATTAGTTTGAGAAAATGTTAAAAAGGGAAAATTACACTTTGACCCGTAATCTTTGAGAAATTACAGTTTGACTTATTTGGGGCTCACGTGTAAATATTGATAACTTGATGAGCTCAACATGAATGATGTCTTATGAAAACCATGTTCATGTGTTTTAGTTGAAAATTATATGACTTGTGATGCATACTTATGTGATCAATTACACAATAAATTGTGGCATATTAAATTTATGATCGATTAATTGAGGTGCATTATTTAAGTGTTCTATGAGCATGAGATATTAAAGGATAAGTTATGATTATATGTTCATGCATGCATCTCTAAATAACATGCTAAGATTGAAGGTGACATAAGACACATGGAAATGATCCTTCAGACTAGAGGTATTAATGGTTATAGGTGGTGATCCAATAAGGGATCCTTTAAACTCCAGGAATTAATGGTTATGAAAGGTGATCCCATGCCTCCTATCCCACACTAAGAGTTGGGAATTTAGCTTATAAGAGGATAAGTATAGACTTGTGACGACTAGTTTAATATGAGTTCATAACCTAGAACTCTCAGAGGAGAGAAAATATAGGGTGGCCTCCATGGAACAGAGAATAAAAAATCTAAGTCACCTAAAAAAAATAACTATGTTAAAAGAATATATACATGTTTTTTATGTCTATTTGTTGTGTATCCTATTATATCTTGCATATGGTATTGACATGCATTCATGATATAGTAGATTGCATTCATGACATTAAGATCCATGCTAAAAGATACGGGCCTCGGCTAATAGTATTTGGAACTTAATGAATGAACCTTATATATGTCCACTATTTTCATAATGAAACCCAAGGCTCTTGGGGACGATGATGATGACACATGATAGGAGGCGAAAACCTTACTGAGATTCTTATTTAAGTTTCTCATTCCCTCTTTCTTTCTTTCTATCTCGTCTTCAAAGGTTGATGGCAACGTTCGCAATCTACATTGATGCCTCTACATGGGATATGCACTATGACTCGGCTAACCGATCATATCATTTCATGGGTCATTGTGTTCGTCTGGATGTGTTCATGGACTGTTCTTTGGCATATCCTGTCACTAGTGTTTGGTTCTATCCACCTCCCCATTCACGAATGACTTTGCCTTCGAGCGTGTGCATCTACATACTCAGTAGTTCCTCGTGGTAGTTCTGTTGCATCAGCTATTTGAGATTTCCCTGACTACATACCCCAATCACCATCGCTTCCCGAGTCATGGTCGGATCTCTCAGGAGTCACCCTCCCAACACTCTTCTGAGTTCTATCCCTGGTCCTATGGAGGTGGGAGGTGGTAGTGATAGAGAGGCTACTGTCATGCAACCATTGAGAGGAGCTGAGCTACCGTAGAGGTGCTACTCGTCCATGCCAAGGTGCCCATGTTCTACCCGTAGGATGTCTTGCCACACGTGATGATTCGACCCGTTGATTTTATTCTAGGCACATTGAGGGAGTAGTAGGAGGAGGGGTCATATTCTAGTTTATTTAGTATTTATTTGCATGTTATTCCTCTTGAAATACTAGACTTTACTTAACCTTTGTTGGTGGTGTGATGTTATGATCCCTGGATGTTTTGACGCATGATGTGGAACGGTCAATATTTATGATTGTATTATTATCATATATGGATGTTGTATTTTATATGTGTTTGTAACTTGTTTTTATCTTCTCTCTTTTATATGCAAGGCGAATGACATTAATTACTTAGTATGCGCGGCTCACGTTTTATATTATAAAAAGAAAAATTTACCTATTTTTACTAAAATATTTTCAAGAGTTTAGGTTTAAAATTGAAACAAAAGAGTAATAACTAATAATTAACTTACATGCATCCTAGGCAAGTCGGGTTAAATAGTAGGGTGTTATAATGACTAATTATAATTATTAGTGCAACCGCTACTAACAACTTTGCAATTAACTTAACAATCATCAATCATTCCATTAATAATATAAATTGACTAAAAGATCGAGATATCAACCTACAATTAACTAGTAACAACCTTTAACACCATTTGAATTAGTCTAAGTCTCACCAAGACCCAATTCTCAATTCTTAGTTAATCAAACATATATCAATTAACCAATCAACATGTTAATCGTGCATTTTGATATCCATATCATTCAACAAATTTTCTAAATAATTGTTTGTTGTTTGGGATCGTCATTTAGAGCATAAATTGATGGATCCATTGGTTTATGTTGGAAGGAGAACATTAAAATTAACCTTCTGATTAACGATTATGCTATAACAATTAGTACCTTAAATTATTGTAATTTCTAAATAAATTGAGATTTCGTTTATTGATTATTTGCATTGGTCAAATTCTAGGGATTAATAGATCACTAGTAGAATTGTCAGGAATTAATTATTAATAGCTACTAATGGATTCAATGTTTGGTTAGTGATAATTAATTCAAATCATAGGAATATATTGCACTAATGCCTTTTGATTATTGATTTCTCCTAATTAATTTCAACAAGTTTTCCAACTAAGTGATAAAACATCATTGAGACGACATAGGTTGTGCAATTTTACTACATTTTCTTAGTGTAATTTAGCATAAAATAATTTCTAATTTGAGGAGGTAAGTGATAACCTCTGTTCACTAGGATCGACACTAAGAATAGGGAATAAAATATCCATACAAATCCAAACTTATCAATGGCTCCCTTCCTACC
The DNA here is from genome assembly GCA_030441495.1 of Dalbergia oliveri. Taxonomy (NCBI): domain Eukaryota; kingdom Viridiplantae; phylum Streptophyta; class Magnoliopsida; order Fabales; family Fabaceae; genus Dalbergia; species Dalbergia oliveri. The sequence continues at coordinate 33,640,408 of JAMLFY010000004.1, read as the reverse complement.
TAGTGATATCTCAACATCCACGTGCCTTATATTGCCTCTTAATTAGGACCATATCTTCCTTATCAAGATCATAACTACTTCTAATCATAACTCTCATAATCAATTCGCTTACTTTATATACTAGCCTATGCATTAGCTTACCTACCTCTAGCCAGGAAACAATAGATACAGTAAATAATTTTAATGTAGCTCAAAAGAGAATGCATAAGCGAGCTTTCAATCCAATGTGCTCTAATTAATCTATTATTGTGAAAGTTTTGAAATAATTTAAAGAAAATTCAAATGAAACCTCATAATTATCTGACTTTGAAAGAGTCGAAAAACAAGAAGAAAAAGAGGATGAAAAATGTGATTTTGTGGTTATTGGTTATGCAATATATATAAGGTTAGGATCAAGTTACAGTATGCCCTCGTCGGAGTGCCATTGCAACCTTAGAGAATCGTTCCTGATAGACCACTACGGCGCGGACCATAACGCTGGACCACGGACCACCCGTGGTAGTGAGGACAAATAGGAAAATATTAAATACGTATGGAGAGATTATTGGATGAAAAAATCAAATTTCCGTCTCTATATCCTGTTCCTCTATCCCTCATTTTTAGATGCAGAAATTTTCTATATTTTGGGTCTTGGGATAGAAAATTTTTCTATCCTCTATTCCTGCCCCAAAACCAAACAATTTTATATCTGCAGTGTATTTGTATTTTTTGTCTCGGGATAGAAACCAAACTCTACCCTATTGAGCAGCATCGTGCAAATCTAGGGTCCTTTTGGTTTATCTTTAGCTAGAAGCACTTTTGAAAGAATTACTACGGTACTAGTTGGTGAAGTGTTTGAAATACAATTCAAAAAGAACAATGTAGAACAGCCGAGTTGGTATCTGGAAGTTCCAACAACCATTAAAAAAAAAAAAAACTGTTACAGGAGTATAAAACTCAACAGAAAAGCCCATTAACTGACATCCATGAAAATAGACTGTATGATGGAGAATGAGTCTATAGCAGACTATGAAAACAAACAGATAAAAAGAATTAATTATATAATTCCTTCACTGGTAACTTTTGCCCTTGTACCTATTGTAGAGTATTGCTGTGTTAGAACTTAGAATTGCATGACCTGTGGAGCAAACCTCATGAGCCTTATCAATGCACTGGGCAAGAATTTCCTAGCAAAAAGAAAACAAACATTTGTGCTGTTTCCATTATACAGGCATTTCCGATTCCTCAGTTTCTCCAAGAACTCGATGGTCACATCCGGTCTCACAAATTTAGCCGGGTGCATCCCACCCTTTGACCAGTCAACCCAAGTCAAACTCCTATTTGAGTTCTTCTGCCAAAACTTGATGCTGACAAATGTTGGCAAGTAATGTTCATCTGCATAGCATGAACTCTTGCAGTGCTTTTGGAAAAGTGGGAAGTATGATCTGTCTGATACTACTTCAAGGGCAAGCTCTCTGTCCATTTCAAACCATTGAGACCCCTTTCTCCATTCTTTGAGGGTGATCTGAGGGGCCATGCTTTTTTTATACCGTCCTCTTCCGACTCTACTACGGTCATCGTTAGCCATGACATAACTTTGGGTAGAGTTGATTAAATAAGAGTAGATGGTTAAGAAGTTGAAGAGAGGTATGCAGGATTCTGATATGAGAACAAATCGTTGGTTTGAGACATCGAGAAGTGCGTTGGCCAATAGGCGACGCTCAGCTTCGATCATGTTGACTTTGCCCCATTCTACCTTCTGCATTATATGAAGATTTAGTTCTAGACTTCTAGTCACTGTTTCGTTCTAAATTGAAATGAATTGATGGAATGGAAACTACGACAGTACGACCTGCTTGAGAAAATAAAACTCGAAACAACTCGCAATCAAACGTATGAAAATGAATTTACTAATTAACAGAAAGAGATTTATGTTCCTCAGATTTTTCCCTGCTTTCTCTTATCTTTGTTCATGTTTCATTGGCACCATGGTGCAAAATGAAAATGAATCAGAATTCCTATCCTATTTATGTGGAGTTGTAGACAATAATAATGCTATTTAGTTTTTGTTACTTACTGGTCCGTACACAGAGGGCATACACATGAAGATGCAAGCACTATATAATAAACGAATTAGATCAATAAGGGTGCAAGAATTGAAATGGAACAAATAATTAGTATGCAGATATCCATCGGGGGCTACTGTAATTAGGAATCTTTTCCCGAAAACCTTGGCAACTAGCTGATGTCAATTGATTATTGGGTGCCTTAATATGAGTATTTGGTGATCAGTTTCTTATTTTATTTTTTTGGAAGGATATGAGGTAAATGGATTGAGAAATGTTTAATGTATAATTTTTTTTTATAATAGCTTTATACTAGAGGCACAAATAAGTGTGGAGTCTATGGGCCTCTATATACCAAATATGTAAAGTTATTATGAAAAAATGTTGCATACTAAATTTCTCGAATGAATTTGTATATGGGTTATGGCCTTATGGGATTTAAGAAAATTTCTCATAAAGTGAGTTATTAAAACAATAAAATAGTATTTTTTTAGAGTAAACACTCAAATTGGTCACTGACAATTTCTTTGATAGGCAAATTAATCCCTAACAATTGTAAACACCCAAATTGATCCCTCACAATTGTAAAAATAGACACTAGGCCCTTGAAGGGCCTGTCAAGCCTCGCTTGAGACATAGATGAAAAGAGCTGGCTACGTGGAGGTGGAGCTAGTCTTGAGGAAATAGAGCTTCAAGAAGAAGCGGAAGCTGGCTAGGAGGATAACTTTGGATGACAGGTGGTAATCTCCGCCACATGCCCTCTGATTCTGGCACGCTGTTCAGAATTCTGCTAATCCTCACCGAAATCTTCCTTGTCTTGTTCGAGCTATATTTACTCTTATAATGGCTCCATCTTTCAAAGAACTCTTTTGCGTCTCTCCCTCTCAGGACATTGACAGGTAATAAGGACCTATAATATTCCTATTTTAACAATTGTAGGGACCAATTTGGGTGTTTGTTATTTATTTATATGAAATGTTGTACAAGTCTAGCTTTTTCAAAATATTAAAATAACATTTATTTTATATAAAATCTTGCAAAGTGCGAATTTATAAAAATATTTTCATATTAAAAAAAATCAAATTTTTTAAAACCAAAGTGTGGCATGTGGCAAGATTTTGAATGGAACTATTATAAAATTATATATGTCTCAATATAAATCACTACCCCTAGTCTTTTTCTTCCTTCTCTTCAGTTGGTTGTGTTATTGGTCCGAGAAAAATATTGTGGTTAAAAATATCATTATTCAGATCAATATCACCAACTCCATCATCATTACTTTTATATTCGGCTTTAAATTCCTCCTTATAACTTCTACCATTGTTTTTTTCTCATTCTACCCCCTATCAAAAAGTGGTTGGCTAAGGCTCTTCCTCATCGTTCTCAACTCGACAATCAAAGATAGGGTTCATTTTTTAAATTTGACATACAACTTGATGCCAAAAACTTTTGCTCAACCCTATTGGTAAATTTGACTATTGCAATTGCTTGATAATGAGTGAACTTATCAAAATTGAACTGAATACCTGTATGTTATTCTCTCCATTGTCTTTAAAGTCTCGATATCTATACATTGACAAGGTCAACTCTTTAACTTCACAAACCACATAGTGTACCAAATAAATAAAAATGTTGGATTCTCCGACATAAACATCACACTTCACTCGCTCATATATGTAAGAATATTACCATTGAAATGTACCACTATATTTGTATTTGTATCCGGCCATTTGTATGCTTTATTTTTTGGGTCTATTCTGCTCTCTCTTTTTAGTAAACACAGAAAATACGCTCTTGTTTTACATACTAGCCAAAAAAAAAAAAATCCAACTGAGGAGGAAAAGAAGAGAAGGACTGTAGGTGGGTTAACCTTTTTTTTCTTCTACTCTAATCTATCTCTCTCTCTCTCTCTCTCTCTCGCGCATAGATAGCACACTCTTTTTGTTTTGGACGAGCAACAAAAAAAAAAAAAAAACTGAAGCAGAAGAAGAAGAAGGACTTTTTTGATGGGATAACCCTTTTTTTCATACTCTACTCTCTCTCTCTCTCTCTCTCTCTCTCTCTCTTTGAACCACATTCACTTTTTTTCAGATTAGCAAAAGAGGTAAAAAAAAGGCAATTGAAGAGGAAGAAGAGGAGAGCACTAATGGATCGAATTACCATTTTTTTCCCTACTCTAATCTATTTTTTTCACACAAATTAAAATAGCACGCACTCTTTTTTTCGGACTAGCAAAAATAAAAATGAAAAGGAAGAAGAGGACGACTACGAGCGAGATAATCTTTTTTTTTTCCTACCGTACTCCCTCTTTTTTTTAACACACAGATATCACAGCTTTTGTTTATTTTTTTTTGGGACCAGAAACACAACAACATGCAACATTTCAGTTTTAAAAAGTTTGACTTTTTCGAATGTATATTTGTTTTATAAAACTCACGATCGTGCAAGATTTTATATAAAAAAAATATTATTATAATGTTTTGAAAATGCTCGTCTTGTGCGAGATTTCACAAAAAAAATTATTTTATTATTTTAATAACTCGCTTTATGCGAGATTTTCTCAAATCTTATACACCTATAATTTTTTCAAAAACATCATATTATTTCACTAAATGCATTCAAAGCACATATTTTTTTAAAAAATGAACCAGTATATAAAAAGTCTTTGCTTAGTTGAAGAAAGCTAACGGATTATATGGGTCTGCTAAGAAGCATAAATTGCCATCACTTGCAATTGTATTGATTAAAGTTCACAAAGGCTGAGGATTTTTTTATTCCACCTTCTTCAATTCCAACCTACACTAGGATGAAGTTTAGAAAACATTCGGATGATTTATTCAATCTAAAACATCATTCTATAGTCGAACGTTTTTGGTTGAGCAACTCTAATTCTTGTTCAATCAAAAAAGAAAACAAAAAGAAAATCTAATTCTTAGAAAGAGAGCTTAACTAATGCTGCTGCTAATGTTGATTATTATTGTTTAGAAAATTTTGATACACTAACGAAGCAATTATGTATCTCCCTCTACTTTGTTCCCTTATCTGTTCTGTTTTATTCTTCTCCTTTCCCTTTTGATTTCAATTACTTTATTTATTCTCTTCTATCTATATATCTACATGAAACAAGGACATACATATATATAGCCTTGTTTAAGTTATCGAAGAAAATAATTTCATTCAGATCGAGGTAATTGACTAATTGTAAATGAAAGTAAATAAAAAATAAGTGAATAAATAAAAAGCAACTAACCTTACTAGGAACTCTCCTGCCTCGAAATACCGGACTCTCCCCGTCTGATCCATTGTAAGATGGACTGGAATGCACGTAAATAGAGTAGTACCCTTCATGCTCTTGGAAGAACTCCTGCCACAGAGGAGCCAAAGGCAAAGGACCCCTTACCAAGAACAAGAAGGCCACCTTTGGAACTCTTTGAAACGGGAATTTATCAATCTTAGAAGTCAGTGAAGCTCTCCATAGAAGTTCTTCATCACTCATATGATGCATAACTTGGGGAGGCTCCATGGCCTCTTCCAATCCCACGTTACTGAGGTTGGATTTTTCTGCTCTTTCCTTTGGTGGCCGCGGTGGTATCGGTGGCAGTATCGGCGGCGGTATCAGTGGTGGCACTGGTGGCGGCAAGGGTGGGATTTTTTGTGATGTAAAGAGTGAGTATTGAGTGAACTGTAGACTAGGTGTGTCGCCTTTGAGATAGTAGAAACTGCCGAAGATTCCAATGGTTAAACCACAGCCCAAGAGGACGACATAGGAAAGAAAATGAGGAAGCTGTTGAAGAGCACTGCAAAGCTTGGAACCAGAGTCTAATGGACATAGAATATTCATGCTCTTCATTTTTGAAGTCCCAAAGGGAAAAAAAACCAAAGAATAAAAGGAAGAAGATTATTCCGTTGTCCTGTTATCTGGGTATGTAGAATAAGAATCAAAGAAAGACATGCCTTGGGGATCAAAATGGATATTGGTAAACAAAAATGATTAAGGAATATGTTTGGTATAGATCTCTGTATGGTTTTTTATCTTCTAATCGAAAATATCTATACGGTAATTAATAATAAGAAAATTCAATGAACTGATTAAGGATCACCAAGAGTAAAACTGATCCAGAATATAATGGGCACTGCAAGAGGGTGAGAGAGAACAAACTACAGAAAAGCTCTAATTTTGAGAGAGAAATAGACAGAGAAAGGCACTCGCTTTTCTTGCCTTGGCTGGCTTGAATTTTTGTCGAAGGGGCTGCTTGGGTCGATGAATTTGAAGGCCACTTGTTAAGGAGGCCTTTTCTTTCTGTCTCTTCAATTCACGCTTTATAGTATCACTTACAGCTTCGCTGTAGAATGATCAATTCGCCAACGCACAACTGTCATTTGCTTGTTTTGGAAACCTGTAGAGGGCCTGTTTCGGAAACCTGTAGAGGGTGATCAAATTTTTCGTTAGAAAAGAAATCAATAAATATTACACACAAATAATAGGCAGCAACTAATTATTTTGTTCAAACTTAGAAAGATAATGTAGCAGATGTTGTAGTAACAGTGGACTGTGGAGTCGTCTGACTGTGAAGGACACGAACGTGTTGTATGTGGACATTTTGGCATTAGAAGTGTATCATACAACGAAGACCAAATGCAGCCGCCGCCCCTCTCATACTTTGACCAGTGACCACTAATTGTTTTTGTTAGATAAAACTTCATTTGCCTCGATCATGAACTTGAGATTTTGTGATGGATAGTTAATGACATGGTGCAAGAGTTTTTCATAATCAAATGTTTAGAGATCGATTCGATCCTTATCATTTTTATTATGAAAAAAAAATTCATGCCAAGTCCAAAAGAGAAATTGTGTGAGGAGCATGTTGCATAAAATCATTCATATGTATTTATCAATAGCTTAAACTCTTCAGAAAAATGATTCATGATGGTTTTGATCAAAACTGTTAAAATTCATTATTTCAACTTCTGAGAACCCAAAGCAAGCTAGCCACACAGATAGAAGCTTATTGAAGTCTCTTAGATTATTCCATCTTTTGACTATTTCTATATTCCATCATATCTTCTAATAGAAATGAGGTAATGGATACAATATATAATTTTAATGTAGTTCATAAGAGAATACGTAAGTTAGTTTTCAATCAAAGGTGTTACCGATTAGTTTATTGTAAGAGTTTTGAAATAATTTCAAGAAAATTTGAATGAAAACTCATAAGTATCAAACATTAAAAGAAGTGGCAAACAAGGGAAATAAAAAAGGAGAATGGTAAAAGTGATGTTGTAGTTATGGTTAAGAAAAACGAAGTGATTAAGTAATATTGACATTAGCTATAAACTTATGAGGTACTTGTATGATTTTACATGGTAGAGATGACAATGTTAATTAATTAGGATAGAAGATCTGTATCCTAAAACTATTTAGTTTTGTAAATAAAAAAGAAGGGGAAAAGGGGCGATATGATCCCTTTTTTATGTAAGGTGTTATGGTCTTTGTTTTGGTGAGAATATACTAATAATCAATTAGTTCAAGAATGCTCTTAAAGACACTTTGTAACTAAACATTAATATATATTAATACCGTTCTCTCACATTACTATTGAGAAGTAGCGTTATGTTATGTCCTTTGATTGAAAACTGACTTATGTATTCTCAAATATATGAGCTACATTAAAATTATTTATTGTATCTTATTTTCTCATTTCTATATCTCTATCCATTGATCTATACGAAGAAGATCTGGTCTAGGTAGGGTATGTAAGGGAAAGAAATTATTAGGATTAAGGAAAATTGAACATTTTTAAATTTTATGAAGGAAGAATTTGAAAATTAATGAAGTTTTTGGCACATTTAAGAAGATTTTAAGGATTATTTTGACGCATTTAAGAATCTCATGGACTAACTTGAACCTATGTAAGATTGGTGCCATGTTAGATGGCCACATGGCATTGCCACGTGTACTTAGTGTGACACGTAAGCAAAACATAGTATACCATATGTTACTTAACATATCATGTTGGTAAAATAATAACAATTGACTAATATCCGTTTGACTAGGAATTAAAGTAATTTACGAAGTACAGTTTCAAAGACTAAAAGTTAATAATTTTGGCACTAAAATAAAGCACGCCTATAATTTTAGGGACAACAATAAATTTTTACTCTTTTAATTTTTATAACCGTTAAAGGGAAATTTATTCAATATCAACCAGGCAAAAAAAGAAAAAGAAAAAACAAACAAATAAAGCATACTAATGAATATTAAGGATGATTTGAAACTTTACTTACATTTTCCTTTGTCCTTATTTGGAAGTTAATCTTTGAACTACACTTACATCTCACCAAACATTTCTTATGTAACACTAAAATTTAATAGAGTTTGATTACTACACACTAACGAGTAAAACAATTTTATATAGTTAAATGATAGAAATTTAAATAAATGTCAAATCATGACGAGTGATTATCATAGATGGTAATTATCTAGTATGATTTGACCTTTTTTAAAATTTTATTGGTTGATATATAATAAAATTGTTTTATATTATTAGTAGATAAAACTTAGATTCAACCTTATAACGATAAATATTGAATTTTTTATTATTCTCTAAGAGAAGAAGTAGGCCAACATGCCATGCAAGTTAAACATGGATTCAAATTCTCTACTCATTATTTTTTAATTTAATAAAAATCACACAAATAATTACTAAAAATACCTTAAATAGACATACGAAATGTAACATCCTTTCAAGTACAACATCATCTTAAGTCATGATAGTACACTTAGGAGTTGTTACTTATAAATTTACGGACCTTTCTTTACTATCTATAGCAAGCTCAATTAATGCGTGTAATAACTAACGTAATTCTATTGAAATATATATAACAAAGAAGCACAACATTATTGAATACATAGTTAAGTACAAAAGGAAGGTCTTTTATGAGCTTGAATACATCTCTCTTCTCTAATATAGTTACATAGGTATCCATTCCACTAAACACAACATAATAAAAGCATTAACTACTACACTATTGCAATTTCGAGTTCTTTTGCATAGCAGAATCATAGTCCTTTGGCTTAACCTGGAGACGACATGGAAACACAAACACATAGGGGTGAGAATTATACAATTCTCGTAGGCCGTTTCCAGAATACACAATTCGTAATGTCATCGTCATCATTCTAGCCACTTCGGTTTATTTAGAAAATGTGAGCATGCAACATCAATCAAAGGTTAATTTTAAACTTCAAAAAAACCAATTCTTCGAAGTGGGTCTTTTTTATTATTCAATCACTTAATATACACATATCATACTACTCAACATTATAGTATTCTATTCTCAACTATACGTGCCCTCGGATATCGAAAAGATCTTGTATATATCATTCCTATTTTCTGTTCCCTTGACATAAAAAGAGGATATTCAGTGCCCTTAACATACTATAAGAATCTCCCTTAACATACTATAGGGGATCTCATTCTTCACTCAACACATACAACTCTCAAGCTCACATATACATGCATCACATTTCTATATTTAACATAAATTTCTAATTTCATAGTACTTCACACCTATATATATCATTCATTCATTCCTCATAAAACAAGCTTTAAAGTCCATAGCATGCATTCATACACATCAAATTTGAATCAAGGTTATTATATCATTAATTCAAAGGCATTATCATAATTCCAGCACATTGGTAGATTTTTCACTCAAGTAGCACAATTTATTTTTCATACCAAATAACCAATCCAAAAGCTATAAAAATTTACCATGACACCTCAATGTGTCCCCAAGCTCCTATAAAAATTTCAAAGCAAAAAGAGTTGTTGAACTATGCTAACAATATTAGACAAATTCGGTCTAGAAACCACTTAACCTCACTTAGAACCCGAAATTCATAATTTTTAATCCTAGCAAATAATTGAATCAATTCAAAAGAAAAATCCAATTACACTTCAAGATGTTTTCAACATTGTAAAAATTTCAAAGGAAAATTTGTAACACCCTAAAAATTAGTTAAAAATTAATTTGAGGTTTATTAGTCATAATTTCAAAAATCTAACAATTTAGCAGTGATGAGATGGTCCAACGGACATTTAAAAACAAAAAAATTTTGGTCAGGGTGAATAGTAATCTTACGGGCCCCGGCCGTCGGGGCAACTAAAACCTTAGATCAGAGGGAAATGCCAGGAGCTGAGAAAAGAGAGGGTTAAGATTAGAAATGATAAGGAATGAGAAGTTATACTAGAATTAATTTTTGAGTAATGTTTGACTACCGGGTACGGTGTTTTACCCGTTGGTAGAGTTTTGATGTGCGGTTTTTAACACCGTACAAGTTACTTGGTGGCTAAGTAACTTTACCAACCACTTTATGCCAAGTGGATGACAAGGATTAAAACTTAAAAAGCAAGTTTTAATCTTGATCTTTCATTTATTATATTTTTTTTTACTCAAAAGCCAATATCTTGTCTTTCGATGGAATTTTGCGATTTTAACAGAAAAAGCTACTTGCTCCCCAAGTTAAAGTGAGCCACTCATCTTGAGCCAAGTGGATGGCCAAGATCATTCTTTGACCAACAAACCAAATCTTAGCCATCCATTTCATTAATTCTTTTTGAAAAAGGAAGAAATACCTATTTTGACTACATTTAATACCAAATAAAGTAAAACCACCAAACCTTATCACCACCACTCCATCATTTCGGCCAAGACCTCTCAAAAATAGCCTCCATGTTTCTTTCATCCAAATCTCCATTGACAAGCTTCAAAGCTTGCAAAACCCTAGCTCAAAATCACAAAAACACCAAGATCCTTTCACTAAACTTGTTCTACACCTCAATATCTACAAATCTAACCAATTAAAATCTCAAATTTCCATCAATCCTCACCTTGATACCTTGCTTCCTCACTGATTTCATAAGGGTTTGGGTGTATTTGGGAGCTTTGAAGTGGAAGGGATCAATCTTGGAGCAACTTGGAGCCAAGAATCCTTTAAACACCAAAAGTAGGGCATTTTAAACCTCTTTTACTTCAAATTTGTTTTTCTAATTTGTTACTGATTTGGCTGAGTATTTTTGATTGTGTTGGTTGATAATACATTGATATTGATGTGTTAATTTTGGTGGAGTGTTTGGATGAGGTTAGAAGTCATTTTTTGAAAAGAGATTTTGAACCTTGTTGCTAGATTTTTCAATTTTTACACAGGCAGCCAATGACCATGAATTTTCTGAGGGAATTGTGGGTATTTAATGAGCTATAAAAATATATGTTGAAGGTAACATCCCAAGGCAACTCTGAGAATTTTAGTGGAGAAGGATAAAGACTCTAAAAAAAAAATCATGAATTAGACTATATATGTGTTGTTGAATTTCTGGTTTGAACGAGTTTTGCTAATTTTTTCAACAAGCAAATGATTGATTTTTCCTTTGAAATTTTTCTAGAGGGTAGATAACATCTTGAAGTTAACGAATTTTATTTTGAGTTAATTCAATCATTTTCTAGGGCTAAAAATTATGCATTTTGGGTTTTGAGCTAAGGTTAAGGGGTCCTGATCACTAAATTTGTCTAATTTTTTTAACATAGTTAAAAAACTCTTTTTACTCTGAAAATTTTATGGGACCTTTTGGACACATTGAAGTGTCCTTGAGAATTTTTATAGCCCCTGAATTGATTGTTTGGTGTGCAACTAAATTGTGCTATGAACATGTGAAATCTGCCATTATGTTGGAAATGTAACAATGCTTTGAATTGACAAAATAATGGCATTTTTGGTTCAAGTATGATGTATGTGAATGATTGCTAGCAACCTAAACTATTAGTTTATGAGACCTAATTGAAAATTATATTGTGAATGGATACTTATATAAGTTTGACGATGATGTAAATGTTAAGTAGATAAAAAGTCCCTTTTTATATGTAAAGGGCGACAAAGTCCCCTTGATGTATTGAGGGCACGTATATTTCATAATGCAATACTATGATATGGAGTAGTATTACGTGTGTATATTAAGTTATTGAATAATAAAATAAACCCACTTCGAAAGGATGATTTTTGAACTTTAAAATGAACCTTTGATATATATATTGCATGGTCACACTTTCTTAATAAACGGAAGTGGTTGGGGTGATGACGATGACATTATGATTGTGAAATTGGGGAGTTGTCCTACTAAGAATTGGATAATTGCTACGTGAAAGAACGCGGGATTATAGTAGTTTAGTGGTTGATGTTTTTACTTTACTGTACATAACTGGAGATATATGTATGTAAATGTAATAGAGAACGTATTGTATTAAAGCTCTTAGAAGAGCTTCCTTTTGTACTTAGCTATGTATTCAATAAATGTTATGTTTCTTTGTTATACATTTTAGTAGAATTATGTTTAGTTATTACAGTAATCGAGCTTGCTATAGATATTTAAGAAAGGTCTATTAATTTATAAGTAACTACTCTTCAGTACGATGTCATGACTTAAGAATGATGTTATACTTGGGAGGATGTTACTATGGTTAAGATTCATCCTTGTAAGACCTTGAGGAATGGACTGGTTATGCTTCCTTAGTTAATGTCATGCATTATAATTCTATATATGTGTATGACTACTAGTTGGGAATGTTGTGGGTTGTTGCCATTAGCTTGATTTGAGCCTGATCAACTCAATAATTCTTGTTTAGTGTGATAGGAACCGATGACTTCAAATCGGCATACTGGAACTGTGGAAACGAAGCGCATATGATGGATACTTTCCATGAGATGGCAGCTGCCATGAGAGAACAAGCTAAGTAGCCAACATGATGATGGAAAGGTTGGATCGATATGCCGAAGGAAATCCAATTGGGAACCCTGGAGGAGCAGAAGTGGACATAGAATACCAAAAGTTCAGGAGTTCAGGAAGGCAAACCCCCGTTAGAGGAGCTTTTGATCCAAACAAAGCAGAAGAATGGATCAAAGCTATGGAGAAGATTTTCTCATTCTTCCCTCACGAAACCCAAAAAGTGGCCTTTGCTACTTACATGCTAGAAGTGGATGCAGAATTTTGGTGGGTTGGCACCAAGGAGTTATTCGAAGCTTCTCAGATTGAAGTCCTGGGAAGTGTTTAAGGAGGCTTTTTATCACAAGTATTTCCTTCTTCTGTGAGGAATGCAAAGGAGTTGGAGTTCATGGCACTCAAGCAAGGGTCCATGAGTGTAGCAGAGTACACACCAAAGTTTGAAGAGCTCTGCAAATTTTCCACTATCTATCAACGTAATCCTGATGAAACTTGGAAGTGCATGAAGTATGAAGGAGGATTACGTGAAGACATTGAAGCTCTGGGACTCTTAGAGATCCAGATTATGCAACATTGGTAAACAAGTGCCATTGCAGAGGACTCCAATAAGAAGTTAGCAATCGCTCAATCTGCTAAAGAAACTTCTAATAAAAGATTGGCCCTTGAAGACCAAGACTATGAGGATGACCCGCCCTTGAAGAGGCTTCAATCAAACCACATAACGATAAACAACAATGGTCAACCACGAGCCAAGATTATGCAAAATGTGGGAAGAACCATGGGGTAGACCTTGCTTGGCTGGGAGAACGTATGCTATCGCTGGAAAGCCAGGACACATAATGAGAGTGTCCAAATAGAAATTCAAAACCAACTACAAAGCCACAACAACAGTAGGTCTTCACCATAAGTGTGAAGGACGTCACCACCCAAAAATTCGACCTAAGGTAGAAACGTTTAGGATTTAATTGAATTGTTTGAACTGTGTGAATTCCTTGTTTAATTTATGAAATTTGTCTCTTGAAAATTATTTTCAAATGAATTTTGAGGGCAAAATTCTTTTTAAGGTGGGTGGTAATGTAACACCCTAAAAATTAGTTAAAAATTAATTTGAGCTTTATTAGTCATAATTTCAAAAATCTAACGATTTTAGAATGATGAGGATAGTCCAATGGACATTTAAAAAAAAAAATTTTGGGTCAGGTGAATAGTAACCTTCGGGCCCCATGGGCCCGTGGGCAAGCAAAACCCTAGATCTTCAGGAAAATGCCGGAGGAAAAGAGAGGGTTAAGGTTAGAAATGATAAGGAATGAGAAGTTATACCTAAAATTAATTTTTGGGTAATGTTTGACTACGGGTACGGTGTTTTACCCGTTCGGTAGAGTTTTGATGTGTGGTTTTTAACACTACAAGTTACTTGGTGGCCAAGTAACCTTTACCAACCACTTTATGCCAATGGATGGCAAGGATTAAAACTTGAAAAGCAAGTTTTAATCTTGACCTTTCATTTATTATATTTTTTTTACTCAAAGCCAATATCTCATCTTTCGGTGGAATTTCGGTATGCGGTTTTAACATCGAAAAAGCTACTTGCTCTCCAAGTTAAAGTGAGCCACTCATCTTGAGCCAAGTGGATGGCCAAGATTCATTCTTTGACCAACAAACCAAATCTTAGCCATCCATTTCATTAATTCTTTTTGAAAAAGGAAGAAATATCCATTTTGACTACATTTAATACCAAATAAAGTAAAACCACCAAACCTTATCACCACCACTCCATCATTTCGGCCAAGACCTCTCAAAAACAGCCTCCATGTTTCTTTCCTCCAAACCTCCATTGACAAGCTTCAAAACTTGCAAAACCCTAGCTCAAAATCACTAAAACACCAAGATCCTTTCACTAAACTTGTTCTACACATCAATACCTACAAATCTAACCGATTAAAATCTCAAATCTCCATCAATTCTCACCTTGATACCTTGCTTCCTTGCTGATTTAATAAGGGTTTGGGTGTGATTTGGGAGCTTTGAAGTGGAAGGGATCAATCTTGGAGCAACTTGGAAAGAATCCTTTAAATACCAAAAGTAGGGCATTTTAAACCTCTTTTACTTCAAATTTATTTTTCTGATTTGCTTACTGATTTGACTGAATATTTTGATTGTTTGGTTGATAATACATTGATATTGATGTTTTAATTTTGGTGGAGTGTTTGGATGAGGTTAGAAGTCATTTTTGTGAAAAGAGATTTTGAACCTTGCTGTTGGATTTTCGTTTTTACAGGCAGCCAATGACCACGAATTTTCTAAGGGAATTGTGGGTATTTTAATGAGCTATAAAAATATATGTTGAAGGTAACATCCAGGGCAACTCTGAGAATTTTGTGAGAGCAGATAAAGACTCTAACTACCTGAAAAAAATCATGAACCGAGACTATATATGTGCTACTGAATTCCTGGTCTTGAAGCTTAGATTTGCTAATTTTTTAACATAGAAAATGATTGAATTTTCCTTTGAAATTTTTAAGAGGGTTGATAACATCTTGAAGTTCAACCCTGAATTTTATTTTGAGTTAATTAAATCATTTCTAGGGCTAAAAATTATGCATTTAGGTTTGAGCTAAGGTTAGGGGTTCCTAACCACTAAATTTGTCTAATATTTTTAACATAGTTAGAGAACTCTTTTTGCTCTGAAAATTTTATGGGACCTTTTGGACACATTGAAGTGTCCTTGAGAATTTTATAGCCCCTGAATTGATTGTTTGATATGCAAATAAATTGTGCTATTATCATGTGAAATCTGCCATTATGTTGGAAATATGCTTTGAATTGATGAAATAATGGCATTTTTGGTTCAAGTATGATGTATGTGAATGCATGCTAGCAACCTAAACGATTAGTTTATGAGACCTAATTGAAAATTATATTGTGAACGGATACTTATATAAGCTTGATGATGACGTATATGTTAAGTAGATAAAAAGTCCCCTTTTATGTGTAAAGGGCACGACAAAAGTCTTTAATGGGCACGAGAAAGTCCCTTTATGGGGGAAAAGTCCCCTGATGTATTGAGGACACATATATTTCATAATGCAATACTATGATATGGAGTAGTATTACGTGTGTATATTAAGTGATTGAATAATAAAATAAACCCACTTTGGAAGGATGATTTTTGAACTTTAAAATGAACCTTTGATATATATATATTGCATGGTCACACTTTCTTAATAAACGAAGTGGCTGGGGTGATGACGATGACATTATGATTGTGAAATTGGGGAGTTGCCCTACTGAAAATTGGATAATTCTCACCCCTATGTGTTTTTGTGTTCCCGTTTCACCTCCAGGTTGATCCAAGAATGATGCGGTTGCTACGTGAAGAACAGGGATTCAAGTAGTTTAGTGATGTTTTTACTTCCTGTACATAACTAGAGATGTATATATGTAAATGTAATAGAGAACGTATTGTATTAAAGCTCTTAGAAGAGCTTCCTTTTGTACTTAGCTATGTATTCAATAAATGTTATGTTTCTTTGTTATACATTTTAGTAGAATTATGTTTAGTTATTACAATAATCGAGCTTGCTATAGATATTTAAGAAAGTCTCTTAATTATAGTAACTACTCCTTGAGTACGATGTCATGACTTAAGAATGATGTTATACTTGGGAGGATGTTACAAAATTCAATCATTTGCTATGGTAAAAAAATTAGAAAATTTCATAGCTTCAGAGTTCCAATAATCCAGACAGCATGGGTACCATTTCGGTTCTTGATTTTTTTAAAGCATTAGGAGTCAAAATCAAAGCTCAAGAAAATTTTTGGAACTAGCTTAGGATGCTAGTTTTAACATATATTTTTTCTAGCTCATAAAAACATCCATAATTACACCAGAAAATTCGTGAACAATCCTCCCAAGAAATCTGAAAATCCAGCAGCATAGTCCAAAATTCCTTTTAACAAAAATGATTTCTAACATCATCCAAACACTCCACCAAAATTAATACATCAATATCTATATATCACCAATAAATAAAACAAAAAATAACAAGTAGATTAGTAACCAAACTTCAAAAAATAGATTTGAAAATAAAAAAGGTTTAAGAGCCTTACTCTTGGAAACTAGTGTGTCCTTGGCTTTAAGATGCTCCAACATGGATTTCCTTCACTCCAAAGCTCCCAAATTAAACCCAAACCCTTCCTAAATCAGTGAGCAAGTGAGATATCAAGGTTAGGATTGATGAGGAATTAAGATTTTAATCGGTTGGATTTGTAGTTTATGATAAGTAGAACAAGTTTGGTGAAGGACATTTATGGTGTTGGCAATGTTGGGCAAGGATTATGGAGGTTTGAAATCAAAACTTGAGCACTTGAGAAACAGAAATGGAGGTTGCTGTATTCTTCCTTTCATGGCCAAGAATGAAGCTTCAAAGGTAAGTTTTGTGGCTTTTGTAGTTATCTTGTCATAATGTAGTATTTAGGAAAAAAGTATAGTTTCTTTCTAAATAAAATAAGATGGATGACTAGAATTTGATCTTGTTATTCAAGATTGAATCTTAGCAATTAATTTGATTTAAATGGATAGACATTATCCTTTTGTAAAGATTAAACTATGTTTCGATGTTAGAAATCGCACAAAATTTACCGAATGGGTAAAATATCGTACCCGTGTAATCAAACATTGTCCGAAATTAAATTTCAAGTATAAAATTCTCATTCCTAACCATTTCTAATCTTAATCTTATAATTTCTCATTTTTGGTGTCTCGGCCCCAATTTGAGGATTTCGGCTATAGAAGGCCTATGAGCCAGCAAGTCACTATTTATTTTTTTTTACACATCCATTGGATCGTATTCATCATTGCTAAAACTGTAAATTTTTAAAATTATGACTAATAAAGCTCAAATTAATTTTTAAATAATTTTTCGGGTGTTACATTACCACCCACCTTAAAAAGAATTTTTGCCCTCAAAATTCATTTGAAAATGATTTCAAAACACAAATTTCATAAATCAAACAAGGAATTCACACAGAGTTCAAACTATTCAATCAAATTCTAACGTTCCTACCTTGGATCGAAGGGTCAAGTAGTGATGTCCCTTCAGCTATTAGCAATCTGATGTGGTGGCTTTCTAACATGATTTGAATATCTCCTTTGCATTTCTCGCTAAAGCATGGAAGTACTTGTGGTAGAAAGCTTCCTTGAAGATATGCCAGGTGACTTGGTTTGAGAAGCTTCGAATAATCCTTGAGTGCGCCCACTAGAATTCAACATTTGCTTCTAACATGTAGGTAGCAAAAGCCACTTTCTAGATCTTGTCAAGGAAGAGCTAGAAAATTTTCTCCATGGCCTTAATCTATTCTTCTATTTTACTTGGATTGAAGGCTCCGAAAAGGCGGGAGGGGGAGAGGGTTTGCTTTCTTGAACTCTACGGAAACTTGGTATTCCATGTCCACTTCTACTCCTCAAGGATTCCTAATTGGATTTCCTTCAACATGTCGATTCAACCTTTCCATCATCCTGTTGGCCTGCAGCTTGTTCCCTTATAGCTGTTGCCATCTCATGGAAGGTGTCCATCATACTAGCTTTGTCTCCAATTATATCCTAGTTCGTCGATTTGAAATCATTGATTCCTATCACACCAAACAAGATATTGAGTTGATCAGACTCAATACCAAGCTAAGTGTGGCAGGCAACCCACAACATTCTAAATCGCAGTCACACACACATATATAAAATTATAATACATGACATCTACTAAGGAAGCATAGCCGTGCCATTCCTCAAGGTCCTACAAGGCTAAACTCTCTGATACCATAATGTAACATTCTCCTAAGTACAACATCATCCTTAAGTCATGACATACACTTAGGAGTTGTTACTTATAAATTTATGGACCTTTCTTTACTATCTATAACAAGCTCGATTAATGCGCATAATAACTAAGCTTAATTCTATTGAAATATATATAACAAAGAAGCACAATATTTATTGAATACATAGTTAAGTACAAAAGGAAGTTCTTCTATGAGCTTGAATACATCTCTGTTCTCTAATATAGTTACATACGTATCTATTCCACTAAATATAACATAATAAAAGCATTAACTCCAAGTACTATTGCAATTCTATTTATTTTGCATAGCAACATCATAGTCCTCTGGCTTAACCTGGAAACACAGAAACACAAATACATAGGGGTGAGAATTATACAATTCTGGTAGGGCATTTCCCAAATACACAATTCGTAATGTCATCGTCATCGTCCAGCCACTTCGGTTTATTTAGAAAATGTGAGCATGCAACATGTATCAAAGGTTCATTTTAAACTTCAAAAATACAATTTCCGAAGTGGGTCTACTTTTATTATTCAATCACTTAATATACACATGTCATACTACTCAACATCATAGTATTCCATTCTCGACTATACGCGCCCTTGGTATATCAAAGGATCTATATATATCATTCCTATCTTTCCATTCCCTTGACATAACAAAGGGGATCATTCCATGCCCTTAACATACTATAGGGGATCTCTTCGTGCCCTTAATATACTAAAGGGATTCATTCTTCACTCAACACATACAACCCTCAAGCTCACATATACATGCATCACATTTTTATATTTAACATAAATCTTTGATTTCATAATACTTCAAACCTATATATATCATTCATTCATTCCTCATAAAACAAGCTTTAAAGTCCATAGTATGTATTCATACACATCAAACTTGAATCAAGGTCATTATATCATTAATTCAAGGCATTATCATAATTCTAGCACATTGGCAGATTTTTCACTCAAGTAGCACAATTTATTTTTCATACCAAATAATCAATACAAAAGCTATAAAAATTTCCCATGACACTTCAATGTGTCCCCAAGCTCTTATAAAAATTTCAAGAGAAAAGATTCTCAAACTATGCTAACAAAATTAGACAAATTTGGTGCTCATAAACCACTTAACCTTAGCTAAAACCGAAATTTATAATTTTTAACCCTAGCAATCAATTCAAAATAAAAATCACAATTATACTTAAGATGTTTTCAACACACGTAAAAATTTTAAAGGAAAATTCAATCATTTGCTATGTAAAAAAATTAGACAATTTCAGCTTTAGTTCCAATAATCAACAGCATGGGTACCATTTCGGTTCTTGATTTTTTTTAAAGCATTAGAGTCAAAATAAAAGCTCAAGAAAATTTTTGGAACTAGTTTAGGATGTTAGCTTCAACATATATAAATTTTTTATAGCTCATAAAAATACACATAATTACATCAGAAAATTCGTGAACAATCCCTACCAGGAGAAAATCTGAAAATCCAGCAGCATAGTCCAAAATTCCTTTTGACAAAAATGATTTCTAACATTATTCAAATACTCCACCAAAATTAATACATCAATATCTATATATCACCAATCAATACAATGAAAAAGAACAAGTAAATCACTAACCAAACTTAGAAAACAGATTTGAAAATAAAAAGGTTTAGAACCCTACTATTGGAAACTAGTGTATCCTTGGCTCTAAGATGCTCCACATGGATTCCCTTCACTCCAAAGCTTCCAAATTAAACTCAAACCCTTCCTAAATCAGTGAGGAAGTGAGGTATCAAGGTTAGGATTATGAGGAATTGAAATTCAAATGGTTAGATTTGTAGGTGATGATGAGTAAAACAAAGTTTGGTGAAGGAAATTTATGGTTTTGGCAACTTTGGGCAAGGATTATGGAGGTTTGAAATCAAAACTTGAGCACTTGAGAAACAAAAATGGAGGTTGCTATATTCTTTCCTTTTAGTCAGAATGAAGCTTCAAAGGTAAATTTTGTGGCTTTTGTAATTATCTTGTCATGATGTAGTATTTAAGTAAGAAGTATAGTTTCTTTCTAAATAAAATAAGATGGATGGCTAGGATTTAATCTTGTTATTCAAGATTGAATCTTAGCCATTCATTTGATTTAAATGGATAGACATTATCCTTTTGTAAAAATTAAACTATCTTTCAAAATTTAAAATCGCACACTGAAATTTTACCGAACGGTAAAATATCGCACCCGTGTAATCAAACATTGCTGAAATTAAATTTTAATATAAAATTCTCATTCCTAAACATTTCTAACTTTAATCTTATACTTTCTCAATTTTCGTATCTCGGGCCCTAATTTGAGATTTCGGTTGTTATGATGGCTGCGCCCGTACTATTCATATTTTTTTAAACATCCATTGGACCGTACTCATCATTGCTAAAACTAAGATTTTTAAAGTTATGACTAATAAACTCAAATTAATTTTTAAATAATTTTAGGTGTTACAGAGTGATGATAAATACTTTTGAATTTTAAGTATTTTTTAAATTGTTATGGAGGCATCACCTTTTGATAACTGTTGACTACTAATTTCCATGAGTTCCACTAGGGATGGAAGGAAAAGGATAAGAAATATGGGGTGCTTGCTCATGTGTAGATGAGTGAGTTTATCTAGGATGAAGATATGTGGTTTACAGTTTTAGGCACATGTTTATAACATTTTAGTCAATAGTTTACAACTTTTCATGTAGGGTTTACAATTTTTTTTTTTATGTTATCACTTTAGTTAAGAGGTTCAAATATTTCTATTATCCACATAGGTTTACAACTTCTAAGCATACGTTTACAACATTTTATTCAGTGGTTTCAACTTAGACAAGGTTTACACTTTTTTTCTATTCTCTTCATAAGAGGTTTAGGAATTTTTCTATTATCCACATAGGTTTACAATATTACGCATAGGTTTACAACTTTCTATTGACCCAACTTACACATGTACTTCACCAATTGGTCACCTCTAAAAAGGAGTGGACAATGTTTTCTTTTGGCCTTTTTCTCCCTGAAAATTAAAGTTGAGGGCTCGATGTGATAAATTGCATTGCCACTCCACAAGGTTAACTATTTCATTGCAATTAATGCATCTCTTTCTAGCATGCAATTTCGAGCATATGTGTTGGTACTTTTGCATATGCAAGTCAATATTGGCAAAGTCTTGAGACTAATATTCAACAAGTCAAAATGGGAGTTCATTTTAATGAAGTTAAAATTTGAGAAGTCAAAATTAGAATTTGTCATTAAGACTTAAAAAGAGGTGAGATGTGTAAAGCTTGAATCAAAGACATGCAAGTTAGTAATAACAAAAGTTTTTGGCTCCAGTTTGATGGTGGTTAATTGAATTCATTTCAAAACTTACAAAATTTTCAAGACCTTATGGCGATCATTGTCATCCTCCCAAGTACAATATCATTTTAAGTCATGACATTACTTAGGAATTGTTTTAGCCTTACACTTGGCTTGAATGGATATACATTATCCATTTATAATGATTAAACAATCTTTCGGTATTAGAAATTGCACATTGAAATTTTACCGAACGGGTAAAACACCATATCCGGGTAATCAAATATTGCCCAAAAATTAATTCTAGGTATAAAATCTTTATTTCTAACTATTTCTAACCTTAACCTTTTTCTAAGTCCGGGCATTTTCTAGTTCCAGTCTAGGGTTTGAATTGTCTGGACGAGCCTTGGGGCTTGCAAGATCACTATTCACCTCGGCCCAAAATTTTTTTGTACACGTCGTTGGGCCATCCTAGTCGTTGCTAAAACTTAGATTTTTGAAATTATGACTAATAAAACTCAAATTAATTTTTAAATAATTTTCAGTGTTACAATTATTATAGTGAACAATAAGAGACAGATGTTGATCATGATGATAAGCAACAATTTCAGTAGTTTCTAGTAGTTATTCAGAAACATGGTATGGATGTGACGAATTGGTAAATCGCTTCTTCAAAGCACATATAGGGAGGGAGAATAATTGTCAAGACACATGGATGAAATCCAACGAAGCTTAGGACAAATGTCATAACTTAGAGATTTAGGAGTTTTACAAATAGGAGTTCTGAATATTGTAAAGGGTTGAAATTTTCACTCACACACCCACTCTTAACAAGTCGGCTGATAACAAGACGGAGTTTAAAGTCCTTTAGTAATTGTTCTCAACTCATTTCCTTCTATATGGCGTAGATTTCATTTATTTGCCTTTATATTGTTTGTACTTTGTTACATTTGTCAATTCAAGTACACTACCTTCAACATTTCTCCAACACTTTATTCTTTATCTATCATCATTTCATCACACTTCACTCAAACTCCACTATGCATTTCATCTACATTCCATTCACACACTTGGACTTTAATTATTTGACTGAGAACCCAAAGAGGAGTATTTTTTCACTCATTGAATTGAGATCTTGAAAAGCAAAGGTTTGACATCTAACGCCTGTGTTTGTCAATGAGAATATGGTTTAAGCAATTTGACCTTTCAATCAAAATGAAATTGTCAATTATTTGTTGACAACATAAAGAGTCAAAATTTACAATAAACAATATGATTTTCCATGTTTGTTGTTAGGGTCATGGATCTTCTCATAACTATTTCTAGCACAGACTTTATTTTATTAATTGGGAAACCATCACTTTAGTCCCAAAAGATTATGTCATTGACAAAATAGTCCATGAATGAAACTATATTTGACCATGGCCTTCCAAAGATTCATCTTTGCAAATTCATCCAAACGTCAACTAACCTCTATTTTCATTAACAAAAGTGCTTTTTTTAGGGCAATTTTATCAAAAGTTTGATATTTTTGGGGCTTAAAGTGGTGGTTTTATATTTCAACTTGGCATAAAATAGATTATTTGTGGAAGATATGATCGTTTGGAACTTAATAAAAGATGGTTCTACAGTTACTAACTTAGTGTAAAATGTGATACACAATCACTCGCTTTTGCTAATAAAAAAGGAGGTCGTTGATGTTTGGGTAAATTTATCAAATAAGATGGATCTTGAAAAACTAGATAAATATAGTTTTTTTAAAGGGATTTTTTGTCATCAATATAATCTTTCGAGGGCCAAGACAATAGCTCTCCTTATTAATTTTAGTAAAATGTTATAATTTGCTAATACTTTCTTTTTTACTTAAATATACCATTTTTTAAAAAATTAAGCAAGTTTTGATTTTAGTTATTAAATTTTTTTCTTTTTTTTCGATTTTGGTGTAATAAACATTTTTAGAACTATTTGATTTTAGTCTATATAATTATCTGTCTTTGTTAAATATTGAACTAACTAACAAAAAACCACATTATCCAATCTTACATGAAAGCCAATAATCTTACATGGCATATAACAACACATTATTAGGTCTAGTATATGATGGGATAATGGGTTAGGTTTAATGGGTTATTAAGTGGGATTTTAACAGATAATGATGTATATATAGGATTCCTGGATCCTGTAACGCCTGGGGACGAGGCAAGGAGTGATCGCCGTGTGGGGAGAGCACGGACAAGGAGCGGCTCTTCCAAGCGGAGGGGTACATGAATGAACCGATTACACCCAAATGAGAGGGATAAGTCTATATAGGTATGGGACTATGCCTTAAGGAGGGCTATATGAATCGATTGGTACTACCTATGCCATAAAGATGCATCTTCTTTGGTAGCACTTCACGAAAAGCTGCCAATTAAGCATGCTTGAATTTGGGTAATTTTGGGATGGGTGACCTCTCAGGAAGTTTTCCAGGAAGCATGTGAGTGAGGACAAAGCGTGGTGAAAGACTAGTGTTAGTTTATGGGGATAGTCGTCAATCCATAAAGCAATAGGGGATGTTACAAATGGTCTTCAAGCTCCACTTCTCCTGAGTACGGTGTGATTCGGGATGAACCAGAAGTTGGTAGGCATGTAATGGAAGAGACAAAGAGTGATTGCTTGGAAAGACAGGAGATGGCTCCTGCCTCCAAGCGGAGGGGTACATGAATGAACCAATTACACACCCGCATAAGAGGGATCCTGAGTCTATATAGGTATGAGACTGATAGTTAAGGAAGGCTTATATGAATTGATTGGTACTATCTATGCCACAAAGATGCATCTTTCTTCGGTAGCCCATCACAAAAGAACAGTTAACCATGCTTGACTTGGGGTAATTTTGGGTAGGTACCTCAGGAAGTTTTCCAGGAAGTGTGTGAGTGAGGACAAAGTGCATTGAAAAGACTCAAGTTGGTTTGTGGGGACAGTCGTCAATCATAAAGCGCAAATGTTACAATAATGATCTATGTTTCAAGAAAGTTATGATCGTATTCCTGCTTCACCATTTATGTTCGCTTCTTTCATGCATGCATGCATGTGTACAGGATTATGTTTGCTCTTTTCATGCATGCATGTGGCTTGAATGTTTTGTTTATTCTTTCCATGCATGCATGTCCTCATGAAAAGTATATTTTAGTCAGAACCATTATTATGCATATACTTACCTAACTTGATGCATTCATGAAAAAGACCATATTAAAATGAAATGTCCACTTGATAACAATGTTTGGGAAAGCTCTAAATTTGGATTTCATTATGGCATGAACAACTTTTCTATAATAAACCAAGTGGGCTAAGAGCGTACCATGAGGACACCATATAAGTTTTACTATTCCTGAGATTCATTAGGATTCTCACCCACTTTAAATTTCCATGTATGTCTCTGGACAAGTGGACATGTTTAAGCGATACTTTGAGTTCATGGACAAATAGAGATAGATACGCTGGAGACATTGCTAGGATTATTAGATAGTTACCCTGCTTATATCTCTTGGCATATGATTATAATTTTGACTTAGATTCCTATGCGGACCCATGTGGCCGTTTGACATGGTTATCTATTACGCTTTTTACTACTATGAACCTCACTTTAATAGACGCTTAGGTGGTTGTGCATTGTGGCATAATTATATAAATATTTGGATATCTTGTAAGCTATTGAGGCTCTTATGGTAGATTATATAATATATATATCTAGGTATTTCATGTGATGGGCTTGAGATTGTCTTGGTGTTTAGATGATAATGTTAGGTTGTATGTTCACTTACATTTATGTAGTTTAGTGTCGAATACTATTTATGCGCGAAGGCTTCTATTTTGAAAGTAATGTCTCTTTAAAGGAACAAAAAAAAAGCCCGTATTTTCCACTAAGTATTCCGAAAAGTTCAAGGTTAAGCTAAGGTCCTAAGTAGTGATTGTTTAACATTAAAACCAAATAGACTGGAGCGTACTTCGTTATACGTTTGAGAGTTACACTAGTAATTCCAAAGAGTACACAGAAATCATAATGGTAGATAAATTTACTAAGAATTGAATTGGGAATGACAAGGATAAGATGTTGTGAGAAAACCATGTTTGATAATGCCTTAACCCCTAAACTTGATGAGGAGGAAGAAAACTAACAAAAACCATGAAAACTCTTACAGAACATCAAGAGGAGGAAGAATGGAAGAGAAACATGAGAGCGCGGGAGAGAATGTTGGCAGGTGGATAGGGTGTGTTCCTCGAGCTTAGGATGGATTTATATAGTATTAGAGGTGTTTAAATGAAAGTGTGTCAATTTGAGGAATTTTGAGCACGAAAATGTTCATATGCCGAAAAGACACACCTTCTGGGTTCAAATAATGTGTGCTTGCACAATAAAAACATGTTTACATGCATAGCCCAAAAATCATGGGATCTCTGGTATTAAAGGAAAGGACACCAAAAGTGTGTGTCTATTGTAACCAGAATTTCTGCTATTAGAGTACAAATGACCGAAATGCCCTGAGGTCATTCTACCGAAATTAAAGGCAGTTGCCAGGCAACCCTAAATGGGTCAACTCGATGTTTGAAGGGGATTATGTTATGAATGATATCGAGGAGGGAACCTCGTTTCTAAACTTCGGCTCAAAATGACCAAAATACCCTCCTGTGTCTACACGGGTAAAAGATGCCGTTTGACCAAACAGGAAGTTTAGAATGATGTTTATGAGCAATGTTTGATGTTTAGTTGAGCAGAAGGTCCAGGCAGTTTTAGTGTAAAATTACCATTTTGCCCCTAGAACGTGTCCAGTGCGCCTAATGAAGCAATTAAGCAAACCTAAGCAATATTAGGCTCTAATCGAAGATTAATTTATTTCGATAATTAATCTAGAGTCAAAATGATTTATTAAGGTTAATTAGAACCTAAGATTGCTTAGATAAACTCTAATGGTATTCTTTAAATTCAAGATTGCTAGTCATGGAATCTTGAATAGTGTTTTCTCTCTCTCTTCCTTAAATTAAGGAATTGAGCCATACCTCATTTGACCAAAAGAATTATTTTAAATTACTAATCTAATAAGATCACCCTCCTAATCAAGTCTTGAACCACCTCAATTAACCATTTTCTCACCTAAACGCTTGCTTACAAACTCCTAATCAAAAGCCTAATCATAGAAACACTTAAACACATCCTTAAACCACAATTACATGAACAAAAATCCCTTCCCCTTGGCTGATGAGGAGGCCGAAAATCTCCCCAAATGGTGCCACATGTTGAGTTAATGCACCAAGCCCATGCCTTAGGCCATACCTTGCCCATGCTTCCAACCATGCTTGCCATGCCTAAACCCATGCTTTTGTAAGAGATATTTCCTCCCTCCTCCTCTCCAAAATGGCGCCGGTTTCCCTCCCCCTTGGAAGCCTCATGTTGAAATTTCTATAAATACCAAGCCTTGATGAACCTTGTCACACTTTGGTTCACTTGGTAAGTTCACACTTCTTGCAAATTCTCTCATTCCTCTCAAATTCCCTCAACTTGGCTGATTTCTTCCTCAAGACTCCAAAAGGATTTCCTTCTCCTTCCATCTAGAAAACAAAGCTTTCTTACATCTCTTCAAGACTTCTTAAGGTAGGGGTTAAGTTTTGATGATTTTTGTTTGTGTTCTTCAAGAAAGTTCTAGTTTTTCTCTTGGTTTCAAACTCCTTTTCCTTCCTCTTTCTTTTTCGGCCAAGAGGCCTTCTTACAAAAAGAATGTGAGCTTGATGATGAGGTTTCAAGATAATGATTTGTTGTTGTCATGTGAGAAACCTCTAAAGCTTGAAACAACTTGGTCTTGGACCATACATGCTTGGATTTCCTTTCTTTTCTTGGCTTAAGTTTCGGTTTTTCCTTCTTTTCCCTTTCCTTTAAGGATTTCAGTTTTTCTTCTATGGATTTGAACAAAGTTTGTAAAATATGTCTAGTAGATCACGAAAGTTTTGTTAAGAAAGTTAATCTCATGATTTCAAAGAGCTCTAGGCTTACCCTTGCCAACCTTAAAGTTGGTCGGCCGTTCTAGAATACGCTAGATTGAAGCCTATGAGCAATAAAATAAAGAATATGACTTAGTTCTTGTAGTTTTGTTTAGACAAAGTGATGAACTTTGGGTCCATTTCCTTAAGCTTGATGATGAGTTCAAACCTTAAGATTTCTCTTGAAGTCTAGGTGCTAAGAACTCTAAAGCTTGCCTTATGATACATAATGGGTTGAGGTTTATGTTCCTCTAAAAGTCTTGCAAGAGCTCTAGCTAAGACAAAAACAAGATGCATTCATGTTTAAATTTATGTCTTGCATCTCATGTTTATTTTGATGTTATCACTAATTTCACAAGAGTAAATGAATGAACTTGCATTACCATATTTAAATTCCCAAGCTTGCATTTCATGTTTATATTTCAAGTCATCACTTAATCCTTAAAGATAATAATGAAGTTGCATCTCATATTTATTTTATGCTCTCACTTTACTTTCTAATGAAGAGTAAAATAAAGTGCATGGCATGTTTAAGATTTTGTCATCACCTAAATACTCTAGAGCTCAAAGACTTGCCCTAAGTATCCTAAAAAGGAAACTCCATAAAAAAGAAATGGATGAGTTTTGGTATGAACCAACAATGGTTTGATTTTGTAAAATACATGAATAATTTTCAAGGAAATGTTGGAAAACTGTTTTATGAGGTCTCAAGAGGTTTAAAATAGTTTGGAATGTGTCAAAATCATGTTTTCTCAATTTTAGAAGGTTCTGGTAATCGATTACCACCCATGTAATACCAAAGGTTTTCGAAGGACTTTTGGTTCTAATCGATTACCAGAGGGTGTAATGATTACTGCGGCTTTTCATGCCCAGACCTTCTGGAAACCCTATAATCGATTACATTATAAAGTAATCGATTACCATATGTCCTTTACTTTTTAGAAACTTTAACCCTAGTGATCGTCGTATGTAATCGATTACCCTATGTCCTTTACTTTTCCAAAGGTTTAACCCTACGTAATCGATTACCATTATGTGTAATCGATTACCCGGTTGTTTTAAAACCCAGAATGAATTGAGCTCCTGGTAATCGATTACTAGGAACATGTAATCGATTACCAACACCTTTTGTTTCAGAAACATTCCAAGAGAAAACTAGCAACTTATATGCATTTCAACCCAAGAGATTATGTGATCTTATGGGTTCATGATTTCGGTTCTATGTTTGGCTCCTGTATAAATGCTTCTAAGGTGTTAAATGTGTAAAATTATGTTGAGTGAAGCAAGGATCGATTTAGAGAAGCTAGTAAAGAATAAGTAACTAAAAAGGGACTTGAGATGAGAATTCTAGAACACCTTAATACAAAGAAGTGCAAATCTGTTCTAGCATGATTAATTCAGGGATAAATGATTCATAATTAGTAAGACATGTACAAGATCCCTTCATAAATGATTAGGTGCTAATTTCTAAGTATAAGATGATGATAAGAGATCTAAGTGGTTTATAACTTAGAGAACATGCCTAGGAATCCCTCATAATTGATCTAAGAATTAATTATGGAGCCTTAGGCGAAGATGGATCTTAAAAGGGTCGCGAATGGAGATTCTAGAGCCCTTAAGCAAATGATATATATTTCTGCCCTTTTATGTTGAGTGCTGAGTGGAATCTTGGTGAGTTCAAATCTTAGAGGAAAAGTTTAAGTGCCAACCCCTTGAGGGTAATAATAATGCAAATACAAGTTTAAAGCCCGAAGGGGCAAAGCATAAGATACCTGAGATAGGTGGACGAGTATGATTATGATGATGAACCTCGTGCACACTTATGATGATGTGATTATGTTAGTTCCTTGAGCATGAAACTTTATATGCATAATTTGATGAAATGTTGTGTTTGAGATGCATAATGTTTCAAAGATATGAATGAAATTGAGAAATATGCTCATGTGAACTAGAAAGTTGTGGCAATGAGAAAGTTCCATGAAAATGATGCATGTGACTGAAATTATGTGGCATGACTCAAATTTGAGGAAATTCGGAGAGTAGTGTTATGCCGAATTTCCGTCAAATTTGAGGGAACAAAGAAAGTTTTTGAGAAATATGAAGTTTAAAGTTATATGCCGAGACGCATTTCTCTAGGAATGGAGAAAGTAAACAGTGGGGGTATGGACGTCGAGACCATCCAAGCGGACAAAGTCGGCTTAACCAGTCGATGCGTTTCGAAGAAGGAGAAAGTCCCATGATGGGTGATCCTTAGGCCCCTACCCGTACTCTGGGAGTCGGGATTATGATGTTTATGATTCGCTTATCAAGAGGATAAGTAAGAACTAGTGACGACTAGTTAAGGTATGAGCTCATAGCCTAGCTTAAGGGGTGCGGTTACTATATTATTGGTGACACAAGTATGAGAAAAGGAAAGATGATCAAAGAAAAGTTTCATGCCACACAAATGTTGTTTGAATTATTGTTTGATTTACCTAAAGTGCTACCATGCATCCATGAAACATTATGTTGCATACATGCATTAAGAATCATTATAAAAGACATGGACCTTGGACAACAACCTTTGTGAAAACCTCATAATGAACCTATGCATGCTCAACCTTTTCATAATAAACCCAAGGTTCCTGGGACGTAAACGATGGCACTAGGATAGAGGACTTCCCTCCTGAGATTCTTTAGTAAGAATTCTCACCCTCTCTCTCTTTCTTTCCGTACGTCTTCAGATATCGATGGCGTCGTTCGTGATTTTCATTGACCCGCCTACATGGGAGGTGCACTATGACCCCGAGCATCAGTCCTACCACTTCAAGGGTCATTGCGAGGTGCGCGTTTTTGCATATGTGGGACGCCCTTTTGCTTCCCCGTCTCCAGCTATCACTCGATCCGACTTCACCCTTTGGCGACGACCTGATCTTTGAGAGGACACGACCAGAGATGAGCAGACCGTCGTGCTCAACCTTCCTCGTCGGAGGTACGCGGATATCCTGAGTATGTTCCCGTTCTCGATCAGAGGCTGATCCTTCGGAGGGATCTTCCCTTCGTTCCCTATGGGTCACGGAGGAGGTAGTGAGGACACGTCACCAGCCGAGGCATGCGAGGCGCGTTCGACAGCAGAGGCGACCACGACGCGGAGGCCACGCTGTCCCTCGATTCCCATGCCTAGATCTCCGCTCGTTGGCTACATCCGAGGAGCTCGTCAGTTCGCGGGCTACATCTCCCCAACGAGACGGCGTCACCAGTAGGCTTGGAGTGGGAGGGTAGTGATAGTTGGGTGTTTATCTTTTGGGATTATTACCATGTATTTGTCTTTATGTTTCCCATTGTCCTGCTCTCCCACTAGTACGGGTAAGACTTTATGTTTCTGTTATATTTCTATTGAGATGTACTAAACTATATTATCTAATGTAATGAGGAATTATGTTTATGATGAATGTGTTCTTTAATGTTTATATTCTGTATGTTTTATTTATTCTTCCGCTTCACGTTGTTTATGTTACGCGCAAAGGCTCGCACTTTGGTTTATATAAATCATTTCAAAAAAAAATTTACCGTATTTTCCGCTAAGTATTTTATAAATGAATTTAAAGAGAAGTAATAACTAATAATTAGTCTTGATACGTCCTAGGCGTATTGAGGTTAAATATTAGGGTGTTACATTATGGTATAGAGAAGTTCGATCCTCACGGAGCCTGAGGATTGGACTGACCATGCTTTAGAAGCATGTTACGTTAGTATGTCATGTGTAGTGCTTAGCTATTAGAGATAAGCTATAGGGTAGGCATTCATGACCTTGTCTGCTTGTCTATGCCATGGTAACTAGCTCATTCAGTTCGGAATGTTGAGCATGATCACCTCGGTATTTGTTGACTTGTGTGCTTAGGGACCAATGGCACCCAGGGCAGAATGAAGCAACAACGCAGGGGGTGAGGAGGATGAGGCTCAGCCTCTACGCGAAATGGCTAGGGCGATGGAACGCATGTTCGACCGCATGAATCAACCAAGGGACGCTGCTAAGGTCCCCTCCTGAAGCTGTGGAACAAGCCCGTTTTGGGAGTTCCGCAAGGCTAATCCCCGACCTTTCGTGGAGCTGAACCCGACAAGGCTGATGAGTGGATCAAGAACATGGAAAAGATCTACTCGTAGTTACCTCGGAGGGCAGAAAAGTCACCTTTGCTGCCTACATGATGGAAGCCGACATGAGTTTTGGTGGACCGCACCAAGGCTGCTAGAAGCTACGGGCGCAGCCATCAATTGGGAGGTTAAGACGTACTTCTATGAGAAGTATTTCCGAAAATCCGTAGAACGCCAAGGACATTGAGTTCATGCAGTTGGTCCAAGGTGGAATGTCTCGCCCACACGGTGAAATTTGAAGAGTTGATCAAGTTCTCACGAGTTTTCCAAGGGAACCCGATGAGGTATGGAAGTGTGTTAAGTTTGAGGCCGGTCTAAGGGCCGAACTTAACTTTGCGTGGCACACATGGAGATTAGGGACTTCCCGACCCTAGTCAACAAGTGCCGAATCATGAAGAAGGGCACAAGAGATGAGTGCCGCAAGGGTGGATCGTCCAGGATGGTTTGGGACCTCAAGCCCAGAAGTTCAAGCCATCAAATCAGACTCAAATGAGGAACCACTACCATCCTTACCAATCCAATCAGTTCAAGCAACAACAACAACATCATCAACCACAACAACAAAGAGGACCCAACAATCAACCATCTCGGCAACACCCAAGGCCGCCGTTCAACCCGACGGCCGCGGAACCGCAACCATCAACAAGGCGGAATGGGTGGTCCTCGCAATAACAACAACAATCAACAAGGAGGGCCCAATGGGAACAAGAACAAGGCACCCCGGAGCCCTAGCCTCCGGACCGCACAAGCTGGAGTGCCCAGCCTGCGGAAAGAATCATGGCAACCGTCCCTGCCTAGCCGGGCAAGGAGTGTGTTTCAGATGTGGCAAGCTCGGCCACTATGCGAAGGACTGCAAAAGTAATGAGGGTCGTCAAGTCAGAATCCCCGACCGCAACACCAAGGACGAGTCTTACCCTCAACGCAGAGGACGCACATGGATCCAACGACCTCATCGAAGGTAAGTGCGAACTAAATGGTCAGACCTTAACGTGCTATATGACTCTGGTGCTACTCATTCTTTTATCTCACATGCTAGTGTCGAGTCTCTAAATTTGCAAGTTTCTAAGCTTCCTTTTGATCTCGTTGTTCTACCCATACCAACCGTCATTACATACATGTAACTGTTGTCTAATTCCATCTTACCATTGAAAATAGATCTTTTGTCATAGATTTAATTTGTTTACCCTTGAAAGACATAGGCGTAATCCTTGGCATGGATTGGCTTACGCTAACCATGTGTTGTTAGGCTGTCATTACCAAATCTGTTATTTTTCGTCATCCCTAGCAAGACTAGTCAAACCTTGAAACTTTATGTGAATGTCGTAGATGTCTTCTGAGTGGGAGAAAACTAAGGGATATGTCCTTCTAGCCGCTAGCGAGGTAGACTTTGAGCAGAACATAGATGACATTCCTGTGGTAAGAAAGTACCCAGAGGTATTTCAGGATGAGTACAGAGTTCCTCCAGAGAGAGGTGGAGTTCTCCATCGAGTTGGTCCAGGGAACGGGACCTATCTGAATAGCCCCGTATAGGATGTCACCCTTGGAGTTGAAGGAATTGAAAACCCAGTTGGAAGAGTTGTTAGAAAAAGTTTTATCAGACCTAGTGCATCAGGGTGAGAACCAGGTTTTGTTTGTTAAGAAAAAGGATGGGAGCATGAGATTATGTATAGATTATAGGCAATTGAATCGTGTGACGGTGAAGAATAAATACCCTTTGCCTAGGATTGATGATCTTATGGACCAGTTGAAAGGAGCGGTGGTATTCTCCAAGATTGATTTGAGGTCGGATACCACCAAATTCGAGAAGAGATGAGGATATACCTAAAACCGCTTTTAGGACACGGTACGAACACTTGAGTTCGCCGTGATGTCCTTTGGACTGACAAATGCACCCGCCGTGTTTATGGACTATATGAATAGGATCTTTAGACCCTATTTAGATAAGTTCGTGGTTGTTTTCATAGATGACATACTCATCTATTCAAAGACTCACGAGGAGCATGAAAGTCACCTGAAGTTGGTTTTAGAGGTGTTGAAAGAGAAGAAGTTGTATGCTAAGCTCTCTAAGTGTGAATTCTGGTTGGAGGAAGTGAAGTTTTTGGGACATGTAGTATCAAAAGGAGGTATAGTATGACCCTAGTAAGATAGAAGCTGTAATGATTGGGATAACCGACCAGGTATCGGAAATACAGAGCTTTGGGTTTTGGGCTATTACCGTAGGTTTCAAAGGTTTTTCCAGATTGCTCTTCCCTAACCAAGCTAACTAGGAAGAACACCCGTTTTCATGGAATCCCGATTGTGAAAAGAGCTTCCTAGAGTTAAAGGAAAGGTTGACCTTACCCCAGTTTGGTTTTGCCCAACCCAATGTACCCTTCGAGGTATATTGTGATGCTTGGGAAAAGGTTTAGGATGTGTGTTGATGCAAAATAGGCAAGTGGTAGCCTATGCGTCTAGACAACTCAAGCCTCATGAGGTTAATTACCCTACCCATGACCTAGAGTTAGCCGCCATAGTGTTTGCCTTGAAAATATGGAGGCATCACTTGTACGGAGTGAGGTTTGAAGTTTTCTCCAATCATAAGAGTCTTAAGCATCTCTTGATCAAAAAGAGCTAAACATGAGGCAAAGAAGGTGGATGGAGTTTCTAAAAGACTATGATTTCGGCCTAAGTTACCACCCGGCAAAGCCAATGTGGTTTGGATGCCTTGAGTCGAAAATCATTACGCTTATCCCACATGATGGTCAAGGAAGTTGAGCTCATAGAGAAAAGTTTAGGGACATGAATTTGGGGATGTCAATAACAAAAGAGTGTGAAGATGTGTCATCTTAGGTAACAAGTGGGTTTAAACAAAGGGTGATGATGGCACAAGTAGAAAATGAGGAGTTTAGGGAGACTCTAGAGGCGGTTAACGCTGGAAAGCTTAAGGGTTTTGAGCAAGGGCGAGATGGATTGTGGAGGTTTGAGGGCGGATGTGTGTACCGCAAGATGGTGACCTCCAGAGAGTATCTGGAGGAGGCCCATAAAAGCCACTTCACCATCCATCCTGGTGCCACCAAGATGTATCAGGATTTAAAGAAGATGTTTTGGTGGCCGGATGAAAAGGGACGTAGTAGCCTGGGTTAGTAAGTGCTTGGTCTGTCAAAGGTGAAGATTGAGCACCAGAAGCCTTCAGGAATGTTGCAACCTTTGCCTATCCCCGAATGGAAGTGGGATGGTGATGTTATGGATTTTGTGACCAGCCTACCCGAACCCAAGCCGGCCATGATGCTATATGGGTAATAGTGGACAGGTTAACCAGTCGGCCCATTTCCTACCCATCAAGTTAACCTTTTCCCTAGATAAGTTGGCCCAGTTGTACATCCAAGAGATAGTAAGGTTACACGAGTTCCATCGACGATAATCGGACAGAGATCAGCGGTTTACGTCGCGTTTTTGGGAAGCCTTTCAAAAGGCGTTTGGTTCTAAGTTGTGCTTCACGGCTACCACCCCCAAACAGATGGACAATCGGAAAGAACTATCCAAACATTGGAGGATATGCTAAGGGCATGTGTTTTGGATAGAAAAGGGAGTTGGGATAAGTACCTCCCCGCTATTGAGTTCGCGTATAACAACAGTTATCATGCGAGTATTCAATATGGACCGTACGAGGCCTTGTATGGAAGGAAGTGTCAGTCGCCTTTGTGCGGCATGATCTGGAGAACAAAGCATTTTGGGACAAGATGTAGTAAGGGAAACCAAGAGCAAATAAAAATGATCAAGGATAGAATCTTCACTGCTCAAAGCCGACAAAGAGCTATGCGGACAAGCGCGAAGCCGTTAGAATTCCAAGAAGGTGAGCATGTTCTTCAGGATAACTCCCTGCAGGAATAGGTAGAGCCATGAAAAGTCAAGAAATTGAGTCCCGATTTCTCAACCTTTGAAATCCTTCAGAAAGTCGGGACAGTCGCCTACAGAATAGCCCTACCTCCAAATCTGTCAAATCTTCATGACGTCTTTCACGTCTCCCAGCTGAGAAATATCAATCCGACCCTAGCCATGTGTTAGAGCCAGAGCATGTGGGTTGAGGGAGGACCTAACTGAGCTCCCACCAACGAGGATCGTGGACCGTGGTGTCAAGCAGTTGAGGAGTAAGTCCGTTCCTTTGGTGAAAGTCGCGTGGGGACGACAAGACGGAGGACACACATGGGAGTTGGAATCGAGATGCGGATGAAGTATCCAGAGCTTTTCTAAGGTAACGAATTTCGAGGACGAAATTCTTTAAGGAGGGGAGTAATGTAACCCGAATTTCTGTTAGAGTACAAATGACCGAAATGCCCTGAGGTCATTACCCGAAATTAAAGGTTGCCCACAACCCTCGAATGGGTCAACTCGATGTTTGAAGGGGATTATGTGTTATGAATGATATCGAGGAGGAACCTCGTTTTCTAAACTTCGGCTAAAATGACAAAATACCCTGTGTGTCTACACGGGTAAAAGATGCCGTTTGAGCCCGAAACTTCCAGGAAGTTTAGAATGATGTTTATGAGCAATGTTTGATGTTTAGTCGAGCAGAAAGGTCCAGGAGTTTTAGTGAAAATTACCATTTTGCCCCTAGAACGTGTCCAGTGCGCCTAATGAAGCAATTAAGCCGAACCTAAGCGATATTAGGCTCTAATCGAAGATTAATTTATTTCGATAATTAATCTAGAGTCAAAATGATTTATTAAGGTTAATTAGAACCTAAGATTGCTTAGATAAACTCTAATGGTATTCTTTAAATTCAAGATTTCTAGTCATGGAATCTTGAATAGTGTTTCTCTCTCTTCCTTAAATTAAGGAATTGAGCCATACCTCATTTGACCAAAAGAATTATTTTAAATTACTAATCTAATAAGATCACCCTCCTAATCAAGTCTTGAACCACCTCAATTAACCATTTTCTCACCTAAACGCTTGCTTACAAACTCCTAATCAAAAAGCCTAATCATAGAAACACTTAAACACATCCTTAAACCACAATTACATGAACAAAAATCCCTTCCCCTTGGCTGATGAGGAGGCCGAAATCTCCCCCAAATGGTGCCACATGTTGAGTTGTGATGCACTCCAAGCCCATGCCTTAGGCCATACCTTGCCCATGCTTCCAACCATGCTTGCCATGCCTAAACCCATGCTTTGTAAGAGATATTTCCTCATTCCTCCTCTCCAAAATGGTGCCGGTTTCCCTCCCTTGGAAGCCTCAATGTTGAAAATTTCTATAAATACCAAGCCTTGATGAACCTTGTCACACTTTGGTTCACTTGGTAAGTTCACACTTCTTGCAAATTCTCTCATTCCTCTCAAATTCCCTCAACTTGGCTGATTTCTTCCTCAAGACTCCAAAAGGATTTCCTTCTCTTCCATCTAGAAAACAAAGCTTTCTACATCTCTTCAAGACTTCTTAAGGTAGGGGTTAAGTTTTGATGATTTTTGTTTGTGTTCTTCAAGAAAGTTCTAGTTTTTCTCTTGGTTTCAAACTCCTTTTCCTTCCTCTTTCTTTTCGGCCAAGAGGCCTTCTTACAAAAAGAATGTGAGCTTGATGATGAGGTTTCAAGATAATGATTTGTTGTTGTCATGTGAGAAACCTCTAAAGCTTGAAACAACTTGGTCTTGGACCATACATGCTTGGATTTCCTTTCTTTTCTTGGCTTAAGTTTTGGTTTTTCCTCTTCCACTTTCCTTTAAGGATTTTCAGTTTTTCTTCTATGGATTTGAACAAAGTTTGTAAAATATGTCTAGTAGATCACGAAAGTTTTGTTAAGAAAGTTAATCTCATGATTTCAAAGAGCTCTAGGCTTACCCTTGCCAACCTTAAAGTTGGTCGGCCGTTCTAGAATCCGCTAGATTGAAGCCTATGAGCAATAAAATAAAGAATATGACTTAGTTCTTGTAGTTTTGTTTAGACAAAGTGATGAACTTTGGGTCCATTCCTTAAGCTTGATGATGAAGTTCAAACCTTAAGATTTCCTTGAAGTCTAGGTGCTAAGAACTCTAAAGCTTGCCTTATGATACATAATGGGTTGAGGTTTATGTTCCTCTAAAAGTCTTGCAAGAGCTCTAGCTAAGACAAAAACAAGATGCATTCATGTTTAAATTTATGTCTTGCATCTCATGTTTATTTTGATGCTATCACTAATTTCACAAGAGTAAATAATGAACTTGCATTACCATATTTAAATTCCCAAGCTTGCATTTCATGTTTATATTTCAAGTCATCACTTAATCCTTAAAGATAATAATGAAGTTGCATCTCATATTTATTTTATGCTCTCACTTTACTTTCTAATGAAGAGTAAAATAAAGTGCATGGCATGTTTAAGATTTTGTCATCACCTAAATACTCTAGAGCTCAAAGACTTGCCCTAAGTATCCTAAAAAGGAAACTCCATTAAAAAAGAAATGGATGAGTTTTGGTATGAACCAACAATGGTTTGATTTTGTAAAATACATGAATAATTTTCAAGGAAATGTTGGAAAAGTTTTATGAGGTCTCAAGAGGTTTAAAATAGTTTGGAATGTGTCAAAATCATGTTTCTCAATTTTAGAAGTTCTGGTAATCGATTACCACCCATGTAATCGATTACCAGAAGGGTTTTGAAGGACTTTTGGTTCGTAATCGATTACCAGAGGCAGTGTAATCGATTACTACGGCTTTTCATGCCCAGAACCTCTTGGAAACCCTTAATCGAACGTTATATTAATCGATTACCATATGTCCTTTACTTTTCAGAAAATTTAACCCTAAGTAATCGTAGGTCGTATGTAACCATTACCTATGTCCTTTACTTTTCAAAAGGTTTAACCTACGTAATCGATTACCATTATGTGTAATCGATTACCAGTTGTTTTGAAAACCCAGAATGAATTGAGCTCCTGGTAATCGATTACTAGGAACATGTAATCGATTACCAGAACACCTTTTGTTTCAGAAACATTCCAAGAGAAAACTAGCAACTTATATGCATTTCAACCCAAGAGATTATGTGATCTTATGGGTTCATGATTTCGGTTCTATGTTTGGCTCCTGTTAAATGCTGTTCTAAGGTGTTAAATGTGTAAAATTATGTTGAGTGAAGCAAGGATCGATTTAGAGAAGCTAGTAAAGAATAAGTAACTAAAAAGGGACTTGAGATGAGAATTCTAGAACACCTTAATACAAAGAAGTGCAAATCTGTTCTAGCATGATTAATTCAGGGATAAATGATTCATAATTAGTAAGACATGTACAAGATCCCTTCATAAATGATTAGGTGCTAATTTCTAAGTATAAGATGATGATAAGAGATCTAAGTGGTTTATAACTTAGAGAACATGCCTAGGAATCCCTCATAATTGATCTAAGAATTAATTATGGAGCCTTAGGCGAAGATGGATCTTAAAAGGGTCGCGAATGGAGATTCTAGAGCCCTTAAGCAAATGATATATATTTTCTGCCCTTTTATGTTGAGTGTGAGTGGAATCTTGGTGAGTTCAAATCTTAGAGGAAAAGTTTAAGTGCCAACCCCTGAGGGTAATAATAATGCAAATACAAGTTTAAAGCCCAAAAGGGCAAAGCATAAGATCCTGTGAGATAGGTGGACGAGAGAGTATGATTATGATGATGAACCTCGTGCACACTTATGATGATGTGATTATGTTAGTTCCTTGAGCATGAAACTTTATATGCATAATTTGATGAAATGTTGTGTTTGAGATGCATAATGTTTCAAAGATATGAATGAAATTGAGAAATATGCTCATGTGAACTAGAAAGTTGTGGCAATGAGAAAGTTCCATGAAAATGATGCATGTGACTGAAATTATGTGGCATGACTCAAATTTGAGGAAATTCGGAGATAGTGTTATGCCGCGAATTTCCGTAAAATTGAGGGACAAAAAGAAAGTTTTTGAGAAATATGAAGTTTAAAGTTATATGCGAGACGCATTTCTCGCTAGGAATAGAGAAAGTAAACCAATGGGGGGTATGGACGTCGAGCCATCCAAAGCGGACAAAGTCGCTTCTTAACCGAGTCGATGCGTTTCGAAGAAGGAGAAAGTCCCATGATGGGTGATCCTTAGCCCCCTACCCGTACTCTGGGAGTCGGGATTATGATGTTTATGATTCGCTTATCAAGAGGATAAGTAAGAACTAGTGACGACTAGTTAAGGTATGAGCTCATAGCCTAGCTTAAGGGGTGCGGTTACTATATTATTGGTGACACAAGTATGAGAAAAGGAAAGATGATCAAAGAAAAGTTTCATGCCACACAAATGTTGTTTGAATTATTGTTTGATTTACCTAAAGTGCTACCATGCATCCATGAAACATTATGTTGCATACATGCATTAAGAATCATTATAAAAGACATGGACCTTGGACAACAACCTTTGTGAAAACCTCATAATGAACCTATGCATGCTCAACCTTTTCATAATAAACCCAAGGTTCCTGGGGACGTAAACGATGGCACTAGGATAGAGGACTTCCTCCTGAGATTCTTTAGTAAGAATTCTCACCCTCTCTCTATTTTCTTGGTTACGTCTTCAGATATCGATGGCGTCGTCGTGATTTTCATTGACCCGCCTACATGGGAGGTGCACTATGACCCAGACATCAGTCCTACCACTTCAAGGGTCATTGCGAGGTGCGCGTTTTTGCATATGTGGGACGCCCTTTTGCTTCCCCGTCTCCAGCTATCACTTCGATCCACTTCACCCTTGGCGACGACCTGATCTTTGAGAGGACACGACCCAGATGAGCAGACCCGTCGTGCTCAACCTTCCTCGTCGGAGGTACGCGGATATCCTGAGTATGTTCCCGTTCTCGATCAGAGGCTGATCCTTCGAGGATCTTCCCTTCGTTCCCTATGGGTCACGGAGGAGGTAGTGAGGACACGGTCACCCAGCCGAGGCATGCGAGGCGCGTCGACGCAGAGAGGCGACCACGACGCGGAGGCCACGCTGTCCCTCGATTCCCATGCCTAGATCTCCGCTCGTTGGGCTACATCCGAGGAGCTTCGTTCATTCGGGCTACATCTCCCCAACCGAGGAGGCGTCACCATAGGCTTGGAGTGGGAGGGTAGTGTTAGTTGGGTGTTTCTTTTGGGATTATTACCATGTATTTGTCTTTATGTTTCCCATTGTCCTAAAGCTCTGCCCACTAGTACGGGTAAGACTTTATGTTTCTGTTATATTTCTCTAGAGATGTACTAAACTATATTATCTAATGTAATGAGGAATTATGTTTATGATGAATGTGTTCTTTAATGTTTATATTCTGTATGTTTTATTTATTCTTCCGCTTCACGTTGTTTATGTTACGCGCAAAGGCTCGCACTTTGGTTTATATAAATCATTCAAAAAAAAAATTTACCGATTTTCCGCTAAGTATTTTATAAATGAATTTAAAGAGAAGTAATAACTAATAATTAGTCTTGATACGTCCTAGGCGTATGAGGGTTAAATATTAGGGTGTTACATCTATGCATTAAAAATATGTGTTTACGCAAAACCAAAATGCACATTCGTACAATAAAAGTGTATCCACAGAAACAAAAATGCACATTTGCGCAGTAAAAATGTGCATTCATGCATTTTTGGAATATTCTCCAAAATTCTATAGAGTTCTCTCCTAGGGCTTTGGGGAGGCCTTCCTGGCCAAGAATGGCCTTCCTAAGGGTACTTACACATGGAACATTACACACATAGATGAATGTGTTGAATTCGAACTTCTAAACTCTTCAAAGTTAGGACGACTCCGAAGATTTGTACTTGATCTGAAATATGAAATAAGAGTGGTGAGTCCAGATTGAATCCGTAAAGGGAAAATAGTCTATAACAAATAATTGCAAGCTCTAGTAGTAAACTAGGGTATATACAAAATTAGGATGGGAAACACCCTTGGATACATGTAGGGATTACCCTTAATTTGGATGAGGACTTGTGACAAGTCTCTAGTCCCCATAGGGACAATGGCATAGTCTTTGTTTATTAAATGGCGGGGATTAGGAATGAGGTCTTTCCATGGAGTTCCACAAATTTCCAACACAAAATATGATTCTCGAAACAAAATAGGTTTAAGAATTGTTCACCAAAGCAAACTTCAAACAAAGATCTAATATCGTCATCAAATATTAGTTTAATAAATCATCATAAGCTGAAAGAGCATTACTATTCTAAAATCTTTATTCAATCCTCATATAAATGCATTTCCTCACCATAGAATTTAGAATTCAAAACACATCATTATGTATATATGTAATCATCAAATATCCAAGTTATTAGAAAAACAAATGAATATATAAAATCATTTAAATCCTTAGGTTCCTGTTCGTTGAAAAATACAATCCAAGATGTAATTTTCAAAGTAAACGTGTGCTAAGCCAACTTGATAGCTAAAAGTAGGTTGTTTATTACACTAAATAAATCCATGTGAGTCTACGAGCTATTACTACTATCTATTCAAATTCGTATTATTTTTTCAAAAAAAGCTTG
This sequence comes from Dalbergia oliveri, assembly GCA_030441495.1. Lineage (NCBI taxonomy): Eukaryota > Viridiplantae > Streptophyta > Magnoliopsida > Fabales > Fabaceae > Dalbergia > Dalbergia oliveri. The sequence continues at coordinate 33,597,802 of JAMLFY010000004.1, read as the reverse complement.
CAAACAAATAACTATTTTATGTCACTATATATAATTTTCTTAAAAAATGAACAAATATTTAAAATAGGCTGAATATAAACTTTCAAACTGAACCAATATCAGTTGTGATAATGATTGGCAGGCCTAGAAGTTCTAAAATCCTAGAATGTTATTTAGGATCATTGTGAATTTAGTTGGTTGGTTGAAATAATAAGGATTGTTATTATAATATTTTTCTTTGCCTTCTAAACTTAGATAAATTTTATTTTAATTTACCAACCTTTAGCAGAAAAAATCAATCTTGTTTGTCCTGACATTACCAACAAAAAAAATCTTTGTTTGTGCTAAAATGCATGACAATGTGTTAAAATTAGTACACTTGTATGCACCTTAATCATATCATTAACTTAAGCTTTTGTGGGTGTTCATTGGCTTTGATGAACAACATATCTAATAATTTGTAGTAAAAACTATAGGCTAACCTAATGGTCAAAAATGATAATGTTGGCATGACCTAAAAGAAAATATTCTAGCTTCTAAAGTTCGTATGCTATGATTTGTTGATAACGCTTTAAATAGTTTTAATTTAATTTATTATTTGATGTGTTAATGTGTATTTCATTAGCTAGTACAATCAATTTTCTCATAAGTCATCCACATAGTCTTATACTTCAAGAAGCATAGTAATCATATTAAAATATAGTAAATACTAAGTATCATAAAGGAACAAGGTCCATGAAGAACACTTACACCTTACAACCCAATGCCGACATAACATAAAGGAATCCTATATGAAAGCATAACATGAACAAATCCACTAAGAGCAAGGATTAGAGTCTAGTCTTCAAATTTAGTAATCCCAAGTGAAAAAAAAAATCTCTTAATACATAATAGAAACATAAGTCCAAGAAGCAATAGTCTACATCCTGAGAACATAATAAAGATAGGAAACAAATATAACATCCAAGCTCTCAAACATGCACTAGAAAATCTCAATCTAAACTCAAGGAACCCTTCCATCAATGTCAGCAAGGTTGTCTAAAGATGACATGGAAAAACAAAGGAATAGGGTGAGAATCCAAAAGGAAACTTAGTAGTTATATAAAAGTTCAAATGTCATCATTATTGTCTTCCATACACTTGGTTTCATTATTAAAACAAATTGGCATGCTTTAATTCATTTAATTAGTTCGCCAACTACAATTTTGAAGTGACATATATTTTGAATGTTAAGAAAATCCTTTGGTTAACCAATAATAAAATGAAAAGCATAATACTTCTAACATGTCAAACATCTAGCATGAGGAATACATAATATGAGGAAACAAGATATGACACATTCTCTAACACTTTTATTTCTTTAGACTTTTTTTCTTAAACATGCCACCTCATGTCACCTTGACCCACCATATCATCGCCCTGGTGATTAACTATCACCAATACTCCATATCACCTACCTAGGAAAAGTTCAACCTAATAGCCATCGCTAAATTTAAATTGGGTTAAGGGGAAAGCTTCACGTAAACTTTTAACTTAACTCTTTCACGTCTTACCATGCAGTAATAAAAGTCTCATAAATTATTAAGAGACATAGGCACAAATTTTATGCACTTCAATGACAAAGCTTAGGATTTTCACTTAACAAGCTAATGCTCTAATCCTCACTTTGGCATACAATGATTTGTGCCATGTCAGGCCATGGAACACCTCCCTATTAGGTAACATCCAATAACATATTTCAAACAATTTAACAATCTAATTAAGAATAAATCAATGCAAAACACAAACGTAACATCCACTCCGCTTTATGGATTGATGAATGTCCCCTACAAACCAACACGGGTCTTTTCAACATGCTTTGTCCTGACTCACACAATTCTTGGGAAAACTTTCCAGGAGGTACCATCCCAAAATTGCTCCAAGTCAAGTACACTTAACCATGGAGTTTTCGTGATGCGCTACCAAAAAGAAAGACACATCTTGTTGGTATAGGTAGTACAAATCAATTCAAATAAGACATCCTTAATTGTATAGTCCCATAGCTACACAGTCTTGGATCCTTTCATTCTGGTGTATAATCGGTTCATTCATGTACCCCTTCGCTTAGAGGTCTTGCTAGGAGCTGCCTGCCCTGTTTCCTGCATCAGTGATCACTATTTACCCTCATCATTGGGCATTACATCCCCAGCTTTTGCTTGGTTCGTCCAAACCACACTTAATTAAAGGTGCAAGAACTGATACCATTTAATATCCCTATGTAACACCCTTCTAATTACCATATTTTACTCTAATGTTAACACGGTAACTAAGAGTATTACTTACGTTCATAATTTATACTAGGTGAAATATAATGAAGTAAAGAAATTTAGACTTGCATATTGCAAAGCTCACATTCACATATATGAACATAACCTCTAAGTTTTAAGATATACATCATACTACCAAACAAGTCAGTAACCCTGAAGCTAGTCAGGAACTCATAACAAAAGGACTACCCATCGCCTAAACCTAGCCTGCGGATATCCACCAGAACAAATCACATATCGATATAATGAACCTGAATACATTGGCAGTACATCGATAAGGTACCATCCTAACGTTACCCTACTACTACATACAAGCCAAGAGTCCCTGGAAACCTCGTGTCCTCCTGTGGGAAGCCTTTGGCCATGGTATGATAGCCTCGCCTCCATCAGGGCATCTGGACCTCAAATGGTCCGAGTTGAAGATAATGATGGAGAAGCGGGTACATCTCCTGAAGGGTCCAGATGGAGCGCAGAATATCGAATACCTCTGGGTGTGCCATATGAAGGGGCATGCCATCATAAGGAGAAGGGTTGGAACTCCAACAAAAACAGAGGCACTGAAGGAATGGCCATAAAGTACGTATACACGAAACTATGAGTGACCTATACCAGTCCAGGGAGTAAAGTGCTGGGTCATAATGCACACCCACTGTGGCGAGTCAAGGGAAGAATACTATTGATGGCATCTGAATTGAGCCATACAAGTACATGCAACTATAGAGGTGAGAATACTATACAATTCTAGAAGGGTAATCCCTAAGAATACGATACAAAAAATCGACAATAAATTCATTCACATAAGAATATTCATGCAAAAATTATAGGCATCAATACTAAAGTATGTACATAACATGAAATTAGAATGTAACCACAGTAATAATTTATGCATTGCTATTTGGAACCATAGAATCCCATTCTATGCATTTTCTCTTTATATTAACATAGGGAAGGCTTAATATCACACCAAGAGGTGTATGTAATGGAAAATTCCACAAAGGATAATAGATGTTAGGACATGAGCTCATTCTTATTCGTGATCATTGGACGTCATTTTTTCCATTTCGAATCCTACACAGTTCTATTCCTAATCAATATGTCTACCGACTCATAAAGTTTCTAAGGAAGTCCTTATTGTTGCCTTCCCTCTTTCACCCATATAAGCCTTGTCTCTTTTTACCATATGTTAAAACATGCACTAGTGAAACTTATACATTCTTTTTTTTCCGCATATAATTGCATCATGTGCCTTTCCTTCTTTTTAAATGCATGCATAAGCCATATGTACGCATTCATTCACAATGAAATTCTCATTCTTTTATCATCAATCAATCTTTAAGGTCGATAACATGTATTCACTCACATACTAATTGAGTTACAAGTCATTATATCACTAAATCAATACTTGGAATCAATTTTTAGCATGTTGGCAGAATTTATGCTTAGGTAGCAAGATTTATTTTCCCTACTAAATGGTCGATTCGAGGGCCACAAAAATTCTCCATGCCACTTCAATGTGTCTAAGAGGACTGTAAAAATTTCAACATAAACAGAGCTTTCTAACCCCATAACTAAGTTGTACAAATTTAGCCAGGGACAACCTATTTATAGCTCAGGCTAGGGTTCTCAAAATTGTTAACCATAACAAATGATTGAACTAACTCACAATAAAATTTACAGTAATAGTTCTAGTGTTATCCACTCCTGTAAAAATTTCAAAGGTTAAATCAATCATTTGCTATAGTAATAAAATAGACAATCTTATTGCTTTAGTTTCAACAATCAAGGCAGCATGGTCCCATTAATGTCCAAATTTTATGAAGGTAGTAAAACTTAAAACCAATGCTCAAGAAAATTCATGTAGGTAGTTTAAGATGTTAACTTCCACATATATTTTTTTCAGTTCATAAACATGACCACAAATAGGTATAACAATTCATGAGAATATACTATTCTAGCCAAACCAGGAAATCCAACAACCTAGTCAAAACTTCTTTTGATAAAACCATTTTCTAACACCATCCAAACACTCCACAAAAATTAACACATCAATATCAATGTAATAGCAACCAATATAATCAGAAATTTGAATAAGACCCATAAAAAATTTCAGAAAAATTTTGAAGGAAAAGGTCTAAGAAAATCCTACTTTGCAAATCCTTAGGGCTTCTCTTCACTTTATGGACCCAAGGCAACCCCACACCTCCCTTAGGTAGTAGATGATATCTTGAGGTGAGGTTTGGTGGAGAATTGTAACACCTTAAAAATTATTTAAAATTAATTTGAGCTTTATTAGTCATAATTTAAAAAATATGATAGTTTAGCAACGATGAGAGTGGCCCAACGACCTGGAAAAAAATTTTTTTTGGGGCGGGGTGAATAGTAACCTTGCAAGCCCTATGGGCTCGTCGGAAAGAAACCTAGATTTAGGATGGGAAATGCCCACTCAGAAGAGAGGGTTGAGGTTAGAAATAGTTAGGAATGAGAATTATACCTAGATTTAATTTTCGGGTAATGTTTGATTACAGGAGTATAGTGTTTTACTCGTTCGGTAGAGTTTCGATGTGGTTTTGGACGAACAAGTTACTTGGTGGCCAAGTAACCTTTACCATCCACTTTATGCCAAGTGGATGGCAGAGATAAAACTTGAAAAGAAAGTTTTAATCTTGACCTTTCATTTATTATATTTTACTTGGAAACCAATATTCTCGTCTGCTTAATGGAATTTGTGTCGGTTTTAACATGAAAAAGCTACTTGCTCCCCAAGTTAAAGTGAGCTACTCATCTTGAGCCAAGTGGATGACCAAGATTCATTCTTTGACCAATAAACCAAATCTTAGCCACCATTTCATTATTTCTTTGAAAAAGGAAGAAATACCAATTTTGACTATATTTAATACCAAATAAAGTAAAAACACCAAACCTTATCACCACCGCTCCATCATTTTCGGCCAAGAGGCTGAAAACATTGCCCTTCCATTGTTCTTCCTCTCAAACCTCAATTAACAAGCTTCAAGCTTGGAAAACCTTACCTCAAAGTCACTAAAACACCAAGATCCTTTCACAAAACTTGTTCTACTCCTCATAATCTATCAAACTAACCGATTGGAATTTTATTTCCTCACCATTTTCACCTTGATATTTCACTTCCTCACTGCCTAAGGGAGGGTTTGATGTTGATTTGGTGGCCTTGAAGTGAGCAAGATCAAGCTTGGATCACTTTGGAGCCAAGGATCCACTAAGTTACTACAAGTAGGGTTTTTGTTGCCTTTCTTTGTCAAATTTTTACAATCTGTTTTGGGTTAAGCTAGGTCCGAAATTTGGTGGTATTGATTGATATTATGTTGATATTGATATATTAATTTTGGTAGTGTGTTTGGATGGTGTTAGAAAATGGTTTTTATCAAAAGAATTTTGGACTAGGGCTTGAATTTTCGGTTTCCTTGCGGTAGTGGTGCATGAATTTTCTAGTATACTTGTGGGTGTTTTCATAAGCTATAAAAAATTATATGTTGGATTTAACACCTTAAACTAACTACTTGAATTTTCTTGGGTGTTGATTTTAAGGTTTACTACCTCAAAAAAATTAGAAGTTGAAATGAGACTTATGCCTCCTGAAATGTTGAAACTGAAGCAATAAAGTTATCTGATTTTATTACCATAGCAAATGATTGAACTAGCCCTTGAAGTTTTTACACGAAGTTAATGACATATTGAAGTACTGTATATTTTATTGTGCATTGATTCAATCATTTGCTAGGGCTAAAAATTATGAGAACTCTTGTCTCAGCTGTGAATTGGTGGTCCTTACCACTAAATTTGTACAATTTCCTGAATGATTTAGAGACTCTGATTGTGTTGAAATTTTTATGGAATCTTGTGGACACATTGAAGTGTCCTTGAATTTTTATAGCCTCTGAATTGATTTTTTGGTAGGAAAATAAATTTGTCCTACAAGGTATGAAATTGTCCATTGTCCTGGAAATGGATTGATGTTGTGAATTGATGAACTAATGGCATTTTTGGTTCTAGTATGACATGAATACTTGATGTTTCCTATTTGGCCATGTGACTTGTGACATATAAATGCATGCTAGAGGAAGTAAATAGTGATTTATGAGGCATGATTGAGATTTCATTGTGAATGAAATGCCTTTATGTGCTTTATGCATGCATTTGAAAAAGAAGAGAATGTACAAAGTTTACTTGGCATGTTCTGACATATGGACAAAACAAACAAGACTTAGGTTGAATAAAGGGAAGGAAATAGAAAAGAGTAACTCATCAATTTATAGTTGGTAGACGTATTGGCTAGGAATAGATTATGTGATTCGAAAATGGAAAAAAATAAGTTCGATGATCACGTATAAATAGCTTAGTCCTAATAAGCAGTATATTTCCCTTGTGTGGTGTGATCCACCACAAATACCATTTAGTGTAAATTATCTATTTTGGAATTATCCACGACAAATACCCATTGGGTATAAACTAAGTTTTTCCTATGTCAATGAAAAGAAAAATGCACTGATTTGATCTTTTTGGCCATAAGTGAAACCATGTCACTTTGAGATAAGTTCATTGCATGTATTATATGCTACTCATCTTATTCTGAATTGTCTACCTTGCGTAATTTAGTAATTATTGGAACATTATGAGGTATATGCTTTAAGTGATGGAATGCTAAAAAAGAACGCACTTCGGAAGAATGGTTTTTTTTCTTTTAATGTTAAAATGAATCTTTGATATATGTTGCATGCTCACATTTTCTTAATAAACCAAAGTGGCTGGGGCAATGACGATGACATTATGATGGTGTAACTGGGAGTTCCTTCCTTAGAATTGTGTAATTCTACCCCTACGTGTTTGTGTTTAGATGACCTCCAGGTTGATCCAGAGGACTACAAGGCTGCTACACTAAAGGAATCGGTTCCAGTAGTTTAGTAGTTAGTGTTTTTATTATGTTGTACTTAGTGGTGTGTATATGTTTGTAAACGAAGTAGAGAACATGTATGTGTTCAAGCTCATAGAAGAGCTTCCTTTTGTACTTACTTATAAAATAAATAAATATTTTGTGTATTTGTTATATATATTTAGTAGAACCATAAATTAGTTACTACTCGACTCGATCAATCTTGCTATAGATAACTAAGAAAGGTCTGCAAATTTATAAGTAACAACTCCTAAGCATAATGTCATGACTTAAGATGACGTTGTACTTGGGAGGATGTTACAAGAATAGGAATTTTAATTGGTTAGAATTGTAGGTGTTGAGGTATAGATTAGGTTTAGTAAAGGAACTTTGGAATTTCAACAACACCAAGCTAGTGTTTATGGGCTTTGAATGGAAACTTGAGCTCTTGGAATGGAAATAAGGCTCCTAGCTTCTCATTCTTATATAGAATTTGGTTTGGCTTTTTGAAGAAGAAATGAGCTCATGTTTATCTTGTAATTAATGAATGAATATTATATAATATAATTGGATAATCTTGAATTTAAGAAAATAAAATGGATGGCTATGATTCAATGTTGTAATTCAAGATTGAATCTTAGCCATTCATTTGATATAGATGGATAAGCTTCTTTCATTTTGTAAAGATTAAAATAGTTTTAGTTTAAAAATCGCATACAGAAATTTCACAAACAAACAAAACCATACACGGTAATCAAACATTACGCAAAAGTTAATTCTAAGTATAAATTTTTCATCTCCACTCATTTCTAACCCTATTCTCATGTTTTCCTAATTTTGGGCACCTAAGTTCCAATTCTAGGTTTCGGTTGTCCAAGCCCATAAAACACTATTCACATTTTTTTGTTTGACGATTGTCAGGCAAACCAACAGGTCTTTCAACGTACTTTGTGTAACACCATGAAAATTATTTAAAAATTAATTTGAGCTTTATTAGTTGTAATTTCAAAAATATGACAATTTAGCAATGATGACGATGCAACGGTTTACAAATATATATATATATATTTGGGTTGGGTGAATAGTAACCTTGTGGGCCCCATGAGCAGGTAAACGCTAAAACCCAGTAGGGATCAGGAAATGGTTGAGACTAAAACGAGGGTTAAGGTTAGAAATAATTAGGAATAAGGATTTTATACCTGGTATTAATTTTAAGGCAAAGTTGGATTACAGGGTATGGTGTTTTAAAGTTTAAAATTTCGTGTGTGATTTAACACGAAAGATAGTTTAATCTTTAAAAGGATAATGTCTATCCTTTATATGCTACGTGTAAGACAGATTTAATCTTGCTTACAAGATTAAATCCTAGCCATCATCATATTTTCTTTTTAAAGAATTAGACTTTATACTACATAATTCTGACAACATAATTTAATATCATTAAAAGCCACCAAACTTGGCCAAATCATCTCATCATTCTGGCCATAATAGCATGAAGAACCAGCCCCATTGTTGGCTTTCTTAGGAGCTTCCATCTTGATTCAAATCACTAAAATACTTACCCAAAGTCACTAAAACCATAAACTTCCTTCACCAAACTTGTTCTACTCATCACTACCTACAAAACTAACCGATTAAAATTTCAATCTCCATCAATTCTCACCTTGACATATCACTTCCGCACTGATTATGAAGGGCTTGGGTTTGATTTAGGACCTTTGGAGTGAAGGGAATCCATCTTGGAGTATTAAAGAGCCAAGGATACACTAGCTTCCAAGAGTAGGGTTTTCTTTGGCATTTTCCTTCCAAATTTATTATGAACTTTTTGATTAGTATTATTTAAAATTTTTCATTTTATTGGTTGATAATATATGGATAGTGATGTATTAATTTTGGTGGGGTGTTTGGATGATGTTAAAAATCATTTTTGTCAAAAGGGGTTTTTGTCTATGTTGGATTTTCGATTTTCACAAGGCAATGATCACGAATTTTCTAGAGAATTGTGTGTATTTTCATGAGCTATAAAAAATATATGTTGAAGCTAACATCCTAAGCTAGTTCCATGAAATTCTTGAGCCTTGTCTCAGACTCCTCCTCCTGAAAAAATCATACCAGACTATATATGTGCTGTCTAAATTTCTAGTCTTGAAGCTATGAATTTTCATAATTTTTTTAACATAGAAAATGATTTTTTTTCCTTTGAAATTTTTACTAAGTGTTGATAGCATCTTGAAGTGTAAGTGATTTTTCTTTTGAATTGATTTAATCATTTTCTAGGGTTAAAACTTATAAATATCGGGTTTTGAGTTGAGGTTGAGTGGTTACCAAATTTGTCTAATTTTGTTAACATAGTTAGAGAAATCTTTTGCTTGAAATTTTTAGGGAGTCTTGTGGACACATTGAAGTGTCTTAGATAGTTTATAGCCTCTGAATGATTGTTTTATGAGAAAATAAATTTGTGCTACAATTTGTGAAATTTGCGTATTGTGAAAAAAGAACCAAAGACTTGAATTGATAATGTAATGACATTTTGGTTCTAGTATGACATGAATACTTGATATTGAATAGTTGGCCATGTGATTTGTGACACATAAATGCATGCTAGAGGAAATAAAGAGTGGTTTATGAGGCATGATTGAAATTGTATTGTGAATGAAATACCTACATGTGGCTTACAATCATTTGGGAAAAAAGAAAAGTACCCTGATGCAATTATATGAGAAAAGAGAATATATAAATTTCAATTGTGCATGTTCTGACATATGGACAAACAAAAACGAGTTAGATTGAATTAGGGGAAGAAGAAAGAGAAACTTTCCAAATTTATTTTAGAGTCTAGACATATCGGCTGGAGGAGATATCTTCTGTATGATTCGAAAATGGAAAAAAATGAAGTTCAATGATCAATTATAGAATGAGCTCATTTCTGATAAGCGGTCATTTCCTGAGTGGTGTGATCCACTATAAATACCATTTGGTATAAACTATTTATTGTGGAATGTAAACAAATCCATTAAGGTACTAAGTTCTTTCCTATGTCAATAAAAGAGAACAATGAACTATTTTGATTTTATGGCCACAAGTGATCACATGTCACTTTGAAATAATTTCACTGCGATTATTGTAACGGCCCAATTTTTCCTATTAATTTATCTCTCATTAGAATTCCACAAATTCCGTAGGTAAATATTATATAAAATTTGAGACCAAAAAATCCTTAATAAAGGAATATAACGTTAAGAGAAGTTAGGAGCAATTGTTAATAGTATTGGAGACAGAATTTACTGTACGTGTAAAATGACCAAAAGCGCCGTCAGTTGTTTAACTACAAAATTGCGTGCCGACTTCCTGAACCTCACTAAAATGTGTTAAAAGGTGTTTTTAAGCCATGATTAACCATTGGTTAAGCTCGGGTGGTCTGGGCAATTTTTAAGTAAAATGGGTTTTGTGCTTTGTGTAAGCTTTACAAATTTTGAGATTTTTGATTCGCTACAACGAACCTAAGCAATATTAGGCTCAAATTAAAGCTTATTAAATTCTAATTATTAATCTAGAGTCAAAATTATTTATTTAAATTGATTAGAACCTAAAATTGCTTTAAAACACTCAAATTGCTTACTAATTCACCTAAGCCCTTAACAAATTCTTAAATTGCATGAATACCTTGCCTACACCTAAATAATACATGGAACACACAAAACCCTCTTCCATGAGGCTGTAATGCACGAAATAATTCAGCCATAATCATTAGAATTATTGCAAGATAATGCACTAAAACAAAATGCCAAAAAATTCCCTAAAACATGGCATAAACCATGCCTTAAACAAGAAATGATTTTCCTCCCTTTGTTCCCCATGAAAATCCAAAAATTATTCCTCCTCCTCTTGTCCATACATGAGCTTAAATCCTCTATAAATAGGCATGCTTAAGGAGTCTTAGATGCTTGCTCAAAATTGTACACATTTCTAGTTTTTCCAAAGCACCAAGCTTCATTTCCTCCTCCTCTTGGCTGAATTCTTTCTTCAAGTTTTCAAGAATATTTTCTTTCATTTCACTCCAAGAAACCAAGTTCTCTTCCTTTCCTTCAAATCAGATTAGGTAGGGAGTTGTTTTTAAGTTTATTTCTATGTTTTGCTAAGTGTTGTTCTTGGTTCAAAATGATGATTTCATGGATTTTCTCTAGTTTTTCCATTTGGTTTTCTTCTTCCTTTTTCTTTAACCAATTCAGCCATATGGCCTAGGTGGGACTAAGATGATGGCTTGATGATGAGGACCTTGAAGGTGGGTTGTGAATCCATCACAAGTTAGGCCTCTAAAGCTTGAAAGTTCCACTTGATGCAAAACTTTAAAGAATGATGTTTTTATGATGATTTTATGATCTTGAGTTTAGAATTTGAAAGATGTATTTCTCACTTTGTCTTGTTAAGATATATATATTGAATTTGTATTTCTATAAAGTCTTGAAGGAGCTCTAGTAAAGAAATCAAATGAACTTGCATCCATGTTTAAGTTTATGCCTTGCATAATCATGTTTACTTTCTATGTCATCACTAAAATTTCAAGAATGAATAAATGGACTTGCATATTCATGTTTAAATTTCCAAGTTTGCATTTCATGTTTATATTTCATGTTGTCACTTAATCTCTAAAGATAATAAAGAAGTTGCATCTCATATTTATTTTATGTTCTCACTTTATTTTATAATGGCTAAAAGAATCAACGCATGACATGTTTATTTTTATGTCATCACCTAAAGATCCTAGACTCAAAGACTTGCCCAAGTATCACAAGCAAAGAAATAAGATTATTGGAGTTAAAGAATTGATTCTTTAAGAAGTCTTGAGATTGGAGCTAAAAAGATGTAATAATAATTCTCTTCTCCCTTCAGGTCTTGCGATTCCGCCGCTAGGATTCTTAAGATTCTCTTTCTTCCTCACTGGTCTAGTGGACTACCCGTTCTAGCTTCTTGCATCATGTTTATATTTCAAGTTCTTGCATCATGTTTAATTTTCAAGTCATCACCTTAAATCTTAAAGATAAAGAAATGGATTTGCATATCATGTTTATAATTCCAAGTTATCACCTTATAATGACAAGATTAAAATGGCATGTTTATGATTCTAAGATATCACATAAATCTCTTAAGCTCAAGACTTGCTCCTTTTATCTTAAGTGAGAATTTTAATTATGAAGATTCTTTCAAGTTTAGCAAAAAGAATTAGTTTCTAAAAGAGTTTTAAAGCTTTGCAAGGATTTTACGGAAACTAATATTTTATGTTCACTTAAAATGTGATTTTATACAATTATATGAGGTTCATGATTCGGCTTCTATATGAGATTAGTACCAATAAATGATGATGATTTAATATGTTTGGAGTTGTGATAATTATGGTTTATTGTTAAGAGAATGATTCTATGCATGTTAGTGACAAAACTAGCTTCCTAAACAACCATAAATCTAGAATTTACCTAGTCTTTGACCCCTTAAGTTTATCCAATGCCAAATCTGTTTTAGTATGTTATAATTTTGTCTAAGATTAGCTAGCCACGAAAAACTTGGTATCAATTAGTGTAGGATTGATCTGAATACTAAAAATGAAACTAGTAACTAAAACGTAAAAGCAAGATTTTTTAGAACTCTAAAGAATGAAATTTATGCATTCTGTCCAGAATATCAGCAACTATAAGAACCAGATTTTATTATGTTTAGATAAGGGAGAATGATTCATAATTGGTTTAGTAATTAATGTTAGCATCGTAGGGAAAGCTGGTAGCAAGAAAGGGTTAAAAATGCAACTTCTACACATCGTAAAACCTTAAGAATAACTTACTGCCTATGCTGCCCCATATAGTTTAATAATGTTCCTAAGCCTTATAATTAATTGTAATAATGGTAATGAATCCCTTAGATGCATAATTAATTAGTTTGGCAATTGAGGTTACCCGATTCTAGAGTTTCGGTTGTTTAAGGTTTTCGATAAGGATTTATGATGATGCCTCTTTGATGTTTTAAGTGATAAGTCTATAAAGTGATTTGATGCTTATTAAGTATTTGATGCCATTGAATGATTCCCTAGCTTGCATGTTATAGTTGCTGTTGCAAACAATGAAAATTCTTATGCATGAAATAAAGAAATAATCTGTTCTTATTAAAAAATTACCTTTGTTGTGGAAGAAAGTATACTTCCTAAAAGTGTAATTTGGAAAGGTTCTGGCTAGGAAAGACTTGGTATTTAAGCGTGTCCATTGTGACCCACCTCTCTTTCCTAGGAATCTCCAGGATGCATGATTTAGTTAGTATATATTATTCCATCATAAGACTATAAATGAGAAAATGTTATGATGATTATGAATTGAATTATGATATAACATGCAAAGATTTAATGGTGACTTAAATGTAAGAGGAAATGATCCTTTGGACCCATCAGACTATAGGTGGTGAAAAGGTGATCCTAGCCCTAGTCTGTTCTCTCAAAAGGGTAGAGACGAAAATTTTACTTATCAAAAGGGATAAGTATGTGCTAGTGACGACTAGCAAGGTATGAGCTCATAACCTAGATTACTCCCAAAAGGGTGGAGTATGGGTGGCCCAGGAAAATGATGATGGAAGTAACTTTAAGTCACCTAAGGAACTAAGTAATGCATGATGTAAATATGATGTTCTTCTATGCATAGTATTTATGATATGATGATGAGAAATATGATGTTCTTCTATGCATAGTATTTATGATTTGATGATGAGAAATATGATGTTATTTTATGCATAGTATTTATGATATGATGATGAAGAATATGATGTGTTGATAAAAGGAAAAGTTCATTATAAACATGACATGCTAAGTTTATGATGCATTATAAGACGCATGATTAAAAAAATGAACCTCGGTAAAGTATATTTTCGAACTTAATAAATCAATCTTAGCATGCTCACTATTTCATAATGAAACCCAGAGGTTCCTGGGGACGATGATGATGACACAATGCATCATGAGGTGAGTACCTACTGAGATTCTTTTTATAAGTTTCTCACTCCTCTATTTTTCTTTCCATCTCGTCTTCAGAAACGAAGGAAGTGTTCGTGATTCACATTGAGGCTTTCACCTGATCCTGAACTTGATCCTGCTAGTTTCACTCGTATATTTTAGATATCTATCCCTATCCCTGAGTGTTATTACTAGGTGCCATTAATGGATGTCCTTCCATCCATATATTATTTATGTTTTGTTAGATTGCCTACACCTAGTCTTATTTTGTTGGTAGGCAAAATATCTATGTGATATGTAATTATGGATGTATATGATGGAGCCAATATGATGTGTTTCTTCATGATATGTCTATTCGTTTCTGCTTTATTCGATTATCGTTCACGTTATGCGCGCTCACGTTTTCAATTATGTTTAAAAAAAAATGGCTCGTAATTTCACTAAGTATTTTCAAAGCATGATTAAGGAACTGAAGCAAAGAGTAAAGTCTAGTAATTAATCAGATACAACCTAGGTGTATTGGGTTAATTATTAGGGTGTTACATTTTGGTATCAGAGCAGTTCGTTCTCATGGAGCCTGAGATTGGACTGGCTATGCTTTAAAGCATAATACGTTAGAAATGTCATGTGTAAATGTTTATCATTAGGATGAGCTTGAGGATTAGAGATGCATGACCACTGTATGTTGCACGTGCCATGGTAACTTGCTCACTTTGCATGGAATGTTGAGCTTGATCACCTCAGTGTTGCTGTTTTGTGTGTATAGGGACCAATGGCACGTCGACAACAGACTAGGAACGCGGCACAAGATAACCAAGAACAACCGCGGAAGCACTCGTGATGTGGCAAGGACAATGAGGATGATGATGGAACGAATGGATCAGGATCGCCAAGCTAATGCGAATCAAGGCCATGAGATCCCCGAACACGCTCGTTTTGGGGAGTTTGGGGCAAACACAAGTATTCAAGGGGACCCTCAATCCAAATGTTGCAGAAGAATGGATTCGGAATATTGAGAAGGTCTTTGTAGTCCCATGCTCGAGGAGCGAAGGTTACTTTGCCACCCATATGCTCGAGGGTGATGCCGGCTTTTGGTGGACAGGTGCTCGAAAACTCTTGGAGGCGACCGACGTGGACATTGATTGGGAGCTATTTAAGGTCCATTTTTATGAGAAGTATTTCCAGAGTCAGTCAAAAATGCCAAGGACATTGAGTTTATGCAACTTGTCCAAGGAAATATGAATGTGGCCCAGGACACTGCCAGATTTGAAGAACTTATTAAGTTCTCAAGGATGTATCAGGGTAACCCCGACGAGTATTGGAAATGCATTAAATACGGTAAGGCGAGCTTAATGTGGAGGTGGCGCATTTGGAGATTAGGGATTTCTCTACAGTTAACAAATGCCGCATCATTGAAGAAGGCGGAGAAGCTGAGCACCTCAAAGTCGGATAATGTCACCAAGAAGCTGACACCTCAAGGTCAGCAATTCAAGAGGCATAATCGACCCCTTCCCACCTCAATCGAGACCCCAAGGTCCACAAAGGAACTTTCAACAAGGAAGGCCGAACAACAACAACAACCGCTATAACACCAACCGCTACAACAACAACCCCAACAACAATCGCAACAACAACAATAACAAAAGGGGAAAGCACCACAAAAGGTCAGCACCTCCACGACCCCACCATCCATGGGATTCCAAGTGCGGCAAGAATCATGGGAGCATGCATGTAAAGGGAACAAATGTATGCTCTCGGTGTGGAAAGCCGGCCACTCTCGAGAATGCACTGAGAGGAACCCGCCAACCCCCAATCCCAAGCCGGCAGGACCAAGGAAGGGTTTTTACCATTAATCCTGAAGAAACGACAAAGTCACGGAATCTCGTGGAAGGTAAGTGTAACATGCATGGTAAAAACTTAATTGTACTATATGATTCTGGCGCTTCCCATTCTTTTATCTCCCACTCATGTGTTAAAAGCCTTAACTTACATGTGACTGAACTTCCTTTTGACCTTGTTGTTTCTACCCTCTGAAAAACTTTAGGACTTGTAGATGTTGTCTAGATTGTAATTTTGTTATTGAAAATAGATCCTTTGTTTTAGATCTCATTTGCTTACCCATGCAAGGTTTAGATGTGATTCTTGGCATGGATTGGCTTGAAGCCAACCGTGTACTGTTAAACCTATGAGAAAACCATTACTTTTCTTCCTGTTCCTGAACCTAAGAAACCTATAAGTCTCTACATAACCTGGAAATGGATGTGGTAAGGGTGAAAGTAAAGGTTATATTTTTAGCCTAGTGATAGACTTTGAGCAAAGTATCGATGAGATACCAATAGTAAGGAATTATCCAGAAGTATTTCAGATGAGATACAGAGTTTCCCCCAAGAGAGAGATAGAGTTTTCCATAGAATTGCTTCTGGTCAGGTCCCATATCCATAGCCCCATACAGGATGTCCCCATTAGAGTTGACCGAGTTAAAAGCTCAATTGGAAGATTTATTGGAGAAAAAGTTTGTTAGGCCTAGTGCATCACCTTGGGGAGCCCTGTGTTGTTTGTGAAGAAAAAGGATGGGAGTATGAGGATGTGTGTTGACTATAGGCAATTGAATAAAGTGACAGTGAAGAACAAATACCCTTTGCCTAGGATAGATGACTTGATGGATAGAGCTTAAAGGTGAGTCGTGTTTTCTAAGATTGATTTGAGGTTCAGTTACCACCAGATTAGAGTAAGAGATGAAGATATACCAAAAACGGCCTTTCGCACTCGATGGCCATTTGAGTTTGCAGTAATGTCCTTTGGATTAACCAATGCTCCAATTTTTATGGATTACATGAATAGGATCTTTAGACCCTATTTAGATTCAGTTTGTGGTTGTCTTCATAGATGATATTCTCATCTACTCTAAGACCCACGAGGAGCATGAATGCCACCTAACCATAGTCCTGGAAATCCTGAAGGAAAAGAAACTATATGCCAAGCTTTCTAAGTGTGAATTTGGTTGGATGAGGTGAAATTTTTAGGGCATGTAGTGTCTAAGAAGGAATTCCTGTAGATCCTAGTAAGGTTGAAACGGTCGTAAACTGGGAAAGACCAACCACGGTAACTGAAGTAAGGAGCTTTTTGGGTTTAGCACGGTTATTACCGTCGGTTTATCAAGGGATTTTCCAGATTTCCCTACCTGACCAAGCTGACTGGGAGAACACCCTTTTTCATGGACCCGGAAAGTGAAAAGAGCTTTCAAGAGCTAAAACACAAGCTAACCTCGAACCCTCTTTGGTATTACCAACCCCAATGTGCCTTTCGAAGTATCCTGTGATGCTTTCAAGGAAGGGTTTGGGTTGTGTACTGATGCAAGATAGGCAAGTGGTGGCCTATGCGTCGAGGCAACTCAAGCCACATGAGGCAAATTACCCCCATGACCTTGAGTTAGCCGTCGTGTTTGCTCTAAAGATTTGGAGACACCATTTATATGGCGTTAAGTTTGAGGTGTTTTCCAATCACAAGAGTTTGAAATATCTCTTTGATCAAAAAGAGCTAAACATGAGGCAAAGAAGGTGGATGGAGTTCTTAAAAGATTATGATTTCGGGTTAAACTATCATCCAGGCAAAGCTAATGTTGTAGCGATGCCCTAAGTAGGAAATCCTTACAAGTATCCGTTTGATGGTGAAGGAGGTTGAGTTAATTGAGGTTTAGAGACCTAAACCTAGGGATGACCTTGACCACTAAGGGCATAAGAGCTTGCCATCTTAGTGTGACGAGTGAATTCAAGGAAAGAATTGCTC
Organism: Dalbergia oliveri; assembly: GCA_030441495.1. Lineage (NCBI taxonomy): Eukaryota > Viridiplantae > Streptophyta > Magnoliopsida > Fabales > Fabaceae > Dalbergia > Dalbergia oliveri. The sequence goes on along the minus strand of JAMLFY010000004.1, from coordinate 33,579,840 downwards.
AAGCCCAAAGGGAAGATAGAATTTCAAGAAACCTTAAAGCGGAAGAGCTAATAAGTTGAAAGGTTTTACCAAGGGAATGATAGTTTGTGGAGGTTTGAAGGTCGTATATGTGTACCTGCTAGTGGTGACCTCAAAAGGATATTTTGGAGGAAGCCCATAAGAGCCATTTTACCCTTCATCAAGGTGCCACCAAGATGTATCAAGATTTGAAGAAGATGTTCTGGTGGCCAGGATTGAAGAAGGATGTGTGCACATGGGTGAATAAGTGCTTGTGTCAAAAGGTGAAGATTGAGCACCAAAGACCCTGGAATGTTGCAACCCCTACCAATCCCCGAGTGGAAGTGGAATAGTATCTCCATGGATTTTGTAACTGGATACCGAGGACCTAAGCGAATCATGACGCCATTTGGGTAATAGTGGATCGGTTGACTAAATCAGCCCACTTTTTACCTATTAAGGTGACTTATTCCTTGGATAGGTTAGCACTATATATTCAGAGATAGTAAGATTACACGAAGTCCGTCGACGATAATCTCGGTCGGGATCCGCGTTTATCATTTTGGGGAGCCTTTCAGAAGGCGTTTGGTTCAAAGCTGTGTCTGAGCATGGCTTATCACCCCAAACGGACGGTCAATCTGAAAGAACTATCCAAACTTTGGAAGACATGTTGAGGGCATGTGTTTTAGATCAAAGAGGAGTTGGGATAAGTACCTTCATTATTGAATTTGCATATAACAACAGTTATCATGCAAGTATCGGTATGGCACCATACGAGGCCCTCTATGGACGGAAGTGTCAATCACCTCTATGTTGGTATGAGCCCAGAAGAGCAAAGTCTACTGGACGGATATTGTGAGGGAAACGACGGAACAAATCAAGAAGATTAGGGATAAGATTCTTCCTGCTCAAAGTCGCAGAAAAACTATGCGGACAAGCGGCGAAAACCGCTAGATTTTCAAGAAGGGGACCATGTGTTCCTAAGAATCACCCCACCAGCATAGGCCGAGCAATGAAAGTAAAGAAATTGAGCCCCAGATTTCTTGGTTGAAATCCTTAGCAAAATAGGATCTAGCCTCCGTATAGCCCTACCCAAGTCTCCAACCTTCATGATGTTTTCCATGTCTCCATTAAGGAAATATCATTCTAGACCCAAGTCATGTACTAGAGCCAGAACATGTACAATTAAGAGATGACCTAACGTTTAACCCCCCACGAGAATCGTTGGAGAGTTAAGGTTAAGGAACAAGGCTCTACCCTAGTCAAAGTAGCATGGGGACGAGGTGAACCGAAGAAGTTACATGGGAGCGGGAATTCAAATATGCAAGCACGTATCCAGAAGTCTCAGGAACGAATTTCGAAGGCGAAATTCTTTTTAAGGAGGGGAGTAATGTAACGCCCCAATTTTTACTAATTTTTACTGTCATTAGAATTACAGAATTACCGTAGGTAAATATTATATAAAATTTGAGACCAAACAATCCTTAATAAAGGAATATAACGTTAGAAGAGAAGTTAGGAGCAATTCGTGCAAGTATTGCAAACCCAAATTTACGTGTAAAATGACCAAAACGCCTAGTTTACTTTAACCCGATTTGCGTGCTAGACTTGAACCTCACTAAAATGTGTTAAAAGGTGTTTTTAAGCCATGATTAACCATTGGTTAAGCTCGGGTGGTCTCGGGCAATTTTTAAGTAAAATGACGTTTTGCCCCTGTCTTGTGCAAGTTTTACAAATTTTGAGATTTTTGATTCGTCTAACGAAACCTAAGCAATATTAGGCTCAAATTAAAGCTTATTAAATTCTAATTATTAATCTAGAGTCAAAATTATTTATTTAAATTGATTAGAACCTAAAATTGCTTTAAAACACTCAAATTGCTTACTAATTCACCTAAGCCCTTAACCGTAAATTCTCTAAATTGCATGAATACCTTGCCTACACCTAAATAATACATGGAACACACAAAACCCTCTTCCATGAGGCTGTAATGCACAAAATAATTCAGCCATAATCATTAGAATTATTGCAAGATAATGCACTAAAACAAAATGCCAAAAAATTCCCTAAAACATGGCATAAAACATGCCTTAAACAAGAAATGATTTTCCTCCCTTTGTTCCCCATGAAAAATCCGAAAATTATGCCTCCTCCTCTTGTCCATACATGAACTTAAATCCTCTATAAATAGGCATGCTTAAGGAGTCTTAGATGCTTGCTCAAAATTGTACACATTTCTAGTTTTTCCAAAGCACCAAAAGCTCTCATTTCCTCCTCCTCTTGGCTGAATTCTTTCTTCAAGTTTTCAAGAATATTTTCTTTCATTTCACTCCAAGAAACCAAGTTCTCTTCCTTTCCTTCAAATCAGATTAGGTAGGGAGTTGTTTTTAAGTTTATTTCTATGTTTTGCTAAGTGTTGTTCTTGGTTCAAAATGATGATTTCATGGATTTTCTCTAGTTTTTCCATTTGGTTTTCTTCTTCCTTTTTCTTTAACCAATTCGGCCATATGGCCTAGGTGGGACTAAGATGATGGCTTGATGATGAGGACCTTGAAGGTGGGTTGTGAATCCATCACAAGTTAGGCCTCTAAAGCTTGAAAGTTCCACTTGATGCAAAACTTTAAAGAATGATGTTTTTATGATGATTTTATGATCTTGAGTTTAGAATTTGAAAGATGTATTTCTCACTTTGTCTTGTTAAGATATATATATTGAATTTGTATTTCTATAAAGTCTTGAAGGAGCTCTAGTAAAGAAATCAAATGAACTTGCATCCATGTTTAAGTTTATGCCTTGCATAATCATGTTTACTTTCTATGTCATCACTAAAATTTCAAGAATGAATAAATGGACTTGCATACTCATGTTTAAATTTCCAAGTTTGCATTTCATGTTTATATTTCATGTTGTCACTTAATCTCTAAAGATAATAAAGAAGTTGCATCTCATATTTATTTTATGTTCTCACTTTATTTTATAATGGCTAAAAGAATCAACGCATGACATGTTTATTTTTATGTCATCACCTAAAGATCCTAGAGCTCAAAGACTTGCCCAAGTATCACAAGCAAAGAAATAAGATTATTGGAGTTAAAGAATTGATTCTTTAAGAAGTCTTGAGATTGGAGCTTAAAAAGATGTAATAATAATTCTCTTCTCCCTTCACCGGTCCATGCGGATTACGCGCTTGGTTTCTTAGATTCTCTTCTTCCTCCACTGGTCAGTGCGGACTACCGCTTCAGTTTCTTGCATCATGTTTATATTTCAAGTTCTTGCATCATGTTTAATTTTCAAGTCATCACCTTAAATCTTAAAGATAAAGAAATGGATTTGCATATCATGTTTATAATTCCAAGTTATCACCTTATAATGACAAGATTAAAATGGCATGTTTATGATTCTAAGATATCACATAAATCTCTTAAGCTCAAGACTTGCTCCTTTTATCTTAAGTGAGAATTTTAATTATGAAGATTCTTTCAAGTTTAGCAAAAAGAATTAGTTTCTAAAAGAGTTTAAAAGCTTTGCAAGGATTCTAGGGAAACTAATATTTTATGTTTACTTAAAATGTGATTTTATACAATTATATGAGGTTCATGATTCGGCTTCTAATATGAGATTAGTACCAATAAATGATGATGATTTAATATGTTTGGAGTTGTGATAATTATGGTTTATTGTTAGAGAATGATTCTATGCATGTTAGTGACAAAACTAGCTTCCTAGAACAATAAATCTAGAATTTACCTAGTCTTTGACCCTTTAAGTTTTCCAATGCCAAATCTGTTTTAGTATGTTATAATTTTGTCTAAGATTAGCTAGCCACAAAAAACTTGGTATCAATTAGTGTAGGATTTATAACACTAAAAATGAAACTAGTAACTAAAAAATAAAAGCAAGATTTTTAGAACTCTGAAGAATGAAATTTATGCATTCTGTCCAGAATTATCAGCAACTATAAACCAGATTTTATTATGTTTAGATAAGGGAGAATAATTCATATGGTTTAGTAATTAATGTTAGCATTGTAGGGAAAGGTAGCAAGAAAGGGTTAAAACGCAACTTCTAACACATCGTAAAACTTTAAGAATAACTTCCTGCCTATGCTGCCCCATAGAGTTTAATAATGTTCCTAAGATGCATAATTAATTAGTTTGGCAATTGAGGTACCCGATTCTAGAGTTTCGGTTGTTTAAGACGGTTTTCGATAAGGATTTATGATGATGCCTCTTTGATGTTTTAAGTGATAAGTCTATAAAGTGATTTGATGCTTATTAAGTATTTGATGCCATTGAATGATTCCCTAGCTTGCATGTTATAGTTGTTGCAAACAATGAAAATGCTTATGCATGAAATAAAGAAATAATCTCTGTTATTTAAAAAAATTACCTTTGTTGCTGGAAGAAAGTGTAATCCTGTAAAAGTGTAATTTGGAAAGGTTCTGCTAGGAAAGACTTGGTATTTAAGCGTGTCCATTATGACCCACCTCTCTTCCTAAATCTCCAGATGCATGATTTTAGTTAGTATATATTATTCCATCATAAGACTATAAATGAGAAAATGTCATGATGATTATGAATTGAATTATGATATAACATGCAAAGATTTAATGGTGACTTAAATGTAAGAGGAAATGATCCTTTGGACCCATCAGACTATAGGTGGTGAAAAGGTGATCCTAGCCCCTAGCCCATTCTCTCAAAGGGTAGAGACGAACTTTTACTTATCAAAAGGGATAAGTATATGCTAGTGACGACTATAAGGTATGAGCTCATAACCTAGATTACTCCCAAAAGGGTGGAGTATAGGGTGGCCCAGAAAAATGATGATGGAAGTAACTTTAAGTCACCTAAGGAACTAAGTAATGCATGATGTAAATATGATGTTCTTCTATGCATAGTATTTATGATATGATGATGAGAAATATGATGTTCTTCTATGCATAGTATTTATGATTTGATGATGAGAAATATGATGTTCTTTTATGTATAGTATTTATGATATGATGATGAAGAATATGATGTGTTGATAAAAGGAAAAGTTCATTATAAACATGACATGCTAAGTTTATGATGCATTATAAGACGCATGATTAAAACGACGAACCTCGATAAAGTATATTTTCAATCTTAGCATGCTCACTATTTCATAATGAAATTCCTTGGGACGATGATGATGACACAATGCATCATGAGGTGAGTACACTCCTGAGATTCTTTTTATAAGTTTCTCACTCCCTCTATTTTTCTTTCCATCTCGTCTTCAGAAATAGAAGGAAGTGTTCGTGATTCACATTGAGGCTTTCACCTGGTAGCTGAACTTGATCCTAGTTTATTCGTATATTTAGATATCTATCCCTATCCCTGGAGTGTTATTACTAGGTGCCATTAATGGATGTCCTTCCATCCATATATTATTTATGTTTTGTTAGATTGCCTACACCTAGTCTTATTTTGTTGGTAGGCAAAATATCTATGTGATATGTAATTATGGATGTCATATGATGGAGCCAATATGATGTGTTTCTTCATGATATGTCTATTCGTTTTCTGCTTTATCTCGATTATCGTTCATGTTATGCGGCTCACGTTTTCAATTATGTTTTAAAAAAAATGGCTCGTAATTTCACTAAGTATTTTCAAAGCATGATTAAGGAACTGAAGCAAAGAGTAAAGTCTAGTAATTAATCAGATCCTCCTAGGTGTATTGGGTTAATTATTAGGGTGTTACAATTATCATATGTATACTCATGTTATTCCAATTTTTCTGCCTAGGATGATTTACTAGTCATTGGAGCATTATGATATATGTGCACTAAGTGATTGATTGTTAAAAGTTACCCACTTTAGGATGATTTTAGAACTTTAAAATGAATCTTTAATGTGTATTGCATGATCACATTTTCTTGATAAACCGAAATGGTTGGGCGATGACAATGACGATGACATTATGATTGTGTAATTGGAAGTTATAAAGAATTGTAGAATTCTCACCCCATGTGTTTTTGTGTTCCCATGTCGCCTTCAGGTTGATCCAGAACTGTGGGTTTTACACAAAAGGAATGGATCAGGAGTTTAGTAGTTAGTGTTTTTATTATGTTGTACTTAGTGGTATGTGTAAGTTTGTAAACGTAATAAAGAACATATATGTAGTAAGCTCATAGAATAGTTTCTTTTTGTACTTAACTATGTAATCAATAAATGTTTTGTTTCCTTGTTATATATTTAATAGAACCACGAATTAGTTACCACCCATTCGTCAATTCTGATAGATAACTAAGAAAGGTCTACAATTAATAAGTAACAACTTTCGAGTACAATGTCATGACTTAAGGATGGGTTCTACTTGGAGGATGTTACACTTTGTCCTCACTACACGCTTCTTGGGAAAACTTCCCAGGAGATACCATCCCAAAATTGCTCCAAAGTCAAACACACTTAACTATGGAGTTCTTTCTGATGGCTACCAAAGAAGGATGCATCTTGTTGGTATAGGTAGTACAAATCAATTCATATAGTCATCCTTAACGTATAGTCCCATACACCAGACTTCATGATCCTTTTATTTTAGTGTGTAATTGGTTCATTCATGTACCCCTTTGCGTAAATCTTGCCAAGAGCTAATTGTGCCTTATCGCATTAGTGATAACTCTTGCCTTCGTCACCTGCATTACATAAACAATGCCTAAACTAATTGCCAAAAGGACCAATCTCAACTAGCATATTTCACATTCAAAGTTTATTACCATAGAGCCAACAACAACAATATCAAGAATATCAAGCTTAAGCTAAGAGTAATGACTTATTTCCATACTTAAGAGAGATAAAAACCATTTATATAGGAAACATCAACCAAACTCATGAAACCTTTCCATTGATTCACAATAAAGCAATTTCCAACGTAATTCAACTAATATATTGAGTTTAGATAAAAGAGCCAAACAACACTTACTCCTTAATTAAAACAAACTTGAAGTTTTCATTTTAACTTTAAAATTCACATTTTTACATACTAATAATTATCCTAACTCAAAATTTAAAAAACACAACCAATATTTCCTAGCAAACCAAAATCTTTGGAAAAATAGCCCATAATTCTCTTTTGTAAATACCCTAATTCGTCATTCAAGTTAATTTAACCCAACGTTGAGACCCTTTCTATCACCCTCAATTAATAGAACATAACTCAACTCAACTTTTCCTCTAATGGAAGTCAAAATTGCCATATATATGTGCTTAACACAACCAGGTTTTTTTCTTTCAATAAAAGCATCAAGAATAAAGCTACTTTTGGTCTTACATTTATCACTTTTCTGAATAATATCACAAAAGAGACAACAAAATCAACAAAAATCATAACCCAACTCTAAATCCGTTTTAAAGACCCAAACAATCACTTTGCATTAAAATCATAGTTGATGTCAAACTTTCCAGCACTTTAGTTTGTCAAATATCATCCAAAAATAAATTTCTGCACATTGCAAATAAATTACAGCACACATAATTAGTTTTCTACACCTAAGTAAATAAATTTTGAGCAGAACATTCCCTAAACTTTCTGCACACCAAACAACCCCCATTTAGCAATTAAGGCTGAAAATGTTTTAAGAATTATGGGTAGAAAAAGAAGTTTTTTCTACACAAGTATTCACAAAAACTCAACATAAAACTTTCATATTCACACCGTTTGTGTTCTCATAAACAAGAAATTTTTTTATAACTCCTATACTAGTGTTGAAATCAACTTTTTGCTTGAAATCTATCAATTCTGACAAATGTATTTGCCAAGAGATACAATAAAAACCAAAACCCCACCCTTAAATCTCAAAACTAAAATTTTATACACACTTTTAGAGCTCAAAAATAAAATTCCAAGACCCTCTATAAACAATATCCATCCAAGTTTTGCAATTAAATCATATTATTTTTAGACAAAAAAAATCACAACAAAACCTAAGCCATATCATAAAATCCTTGAATGCCATAAAGGAACATGAGAACAACTCATACTATGAGCCTATCCAAAAAAAAAAAAAAACAAATACACTCCAGCACATCATTTTTGGGTTTCTAAAGCACTATAACAAAATGTTTTTTTTTGCTTCCAACTTCATATTTGAGAAAATAGAGGGCAAAGAAAGGATTTTTGAGAAAGAAACCCTTATCTAAGAAGCCACAAGGTGGGAGGAACTCCCTAAAATGGTAATGGATTGAAAAAAGAAAAACCATGCTTTATGCTCTCTCCTTGGTCATGACTTTGATGCTTCAAATGGGGAAGAAGGAAAGCTCCAAATGTTAGGGCTTTGCATATGATGAAGTGTAGAGCTGGAGGTTGTGGTCCTTGATTAATAGTGATGGGTTATGGAAGAATGGGGAACATAAAAGAAGGAGAAAAAGAATCTAGATGGGTATATGTTAGGTCTTGTAAGAAGAAAATGAGAATATGTTTGGGGTTGATGGCCATGGATTTGGTTTATAAGGGGAAAGGAAATTTCATGGGGTATTAGTGCAAAGTGTGTTGTGTATGTCTAATGTGTGTATGGCTACATGAATGAGTGGGAATAGGGGGTTTTGAGTTTTTTTTTTTTTTTGCACTTGTTATGACAGTGTGGGTGAATGGGTGAGTGAGTAAGGGGTAGGTGTGTAAATAAGTGTGTAAATAAGAGTAATTTGAGAATTTCACATGATAAGTATGAAAATAATTATATGATTCAAATTTAAATATTAGTTTTATACATGCTTTTAATTCAAAAAACTATTATTTTATTTGTGTCTTACCATTTGAAAATATGGGTAGGACAAGGGTAAATGTAATGTGTTGAGAGGGTGTTAGTGTAATATAGGACAATGGTAGTTTAGAAATTCTATACACACACACACATACACACACACTCACAAATAAATTGAAACAACTTATAAGACATTCACTAAAAATAATATTTTCATGTAGCATAAATTCAAATCTATTATATTTTAATAAGGTGCCTTGAAACTTGAAATTTTAGGAGGGAATTTGAATTTAGATTGAAGGAAGTCCAAATTTTCAAAATGCGCCAATCCTTAACCTCAAATAATTAAACATAACAATTAACATAAATATGCAATTAAACTGCTAGAGGTTAAATCTAATTAGGAATGATTAATTGTTTGTTATTTATTTAATTAAGTAAATTCTTAATTAGACTCATTTATCCTTAATTAACCACAATTAACATACAATCAAGATAAAACGGAAATTGAGATATTATATGAATGGATTGTTAAGGCCCCTATTTCCCTTCTATGCAAAATTACTATAATAACTTGAGGTCATTTTTAGAATGAGACGCGGTCGACATCTTAATGGGTTAGTTTAATATTTGAAGGCGACTATATGTGTTTTAGATGACAATCAATGTGAAATTTACAATTCTGATTTTTTTCATACGCAAAATTATCAAAATGCCCTTAAGGTAATTTAACGCTGATTAAAGTGATACTACCCTCTTCACCGGGTTTTGGATATGTTAATTTGAGGGGATATTTGATGTTCTGGGTGACTCTGAGAGTTTATGTGTAAAATTATCATTTTACCCTAATCAATGCTAATTAAGCCTAATTAGTAAATAAGAGAACATAGGCTATATTAGGCTCTAATTAAAGATAATTTATTTTTTATTAATTAATCTTGAATCAAAATAATTGTTTTGTGTTAATTGAGGACCAAGAATGATTAGAGAAACTTAATCTCGCTCTTAAAGACAAAGAGGAGACATGATGATGTCACCAACCACTACACTTGTCTTGTAGTGGCTACACATTATGACACTCTTAAAGACAAAGCTACTTTATTATGACTAATGGCACCTTAATGATAATTAATTTAAATTAATCTTGAGTAAACCAAGTTAATCCTATTTTGACCATTGCTTTTACTATCTACCCCTATTTAGTACACTTTCTACCTAAATTACCCCACCTTTTTTTGTCTAAGCCTTAAAATACCCTAAACCTAATCTAACCACTCCACCCTTCCTTCTTACCCCTTTTGGCTGCCACCCTTTGTGCCCATTATCGTGAGGTTTCATTTTCTTTCTTGCAAAGAACACTCCACTCTCATTTCCTCTCATCCTACCATTTCCTCCATCACCTCCAATGTACACCCCTAATTACCACATTTACTCGAGTATGGACATAGTAATTAGAGTATTACTAGCGTCGGATCTATTCTAGTCGAAATAAGTAATGATAAGAAAGTCGCAATACATTTGTTACCATAATAAACTTTACATATAAGGACATCATGTCACAGTTCCTGTGTACATCATAAGGATAGGAACCAACAAAAAGACCCCAAAGAGTACAAATGTGTAAACGAGGCTAATCCTCCTAGCTGATACCTAACCTGCTCAATCACTCAGTTGACAAAATAGTATAAATATACAACAAAGTAAAAGGAAACCAAAAGTACATCATTCTAGGTAGGTAGAATCCTAATGCTACACTAGTACTCTATACGTCGGCTACCGCCGTGACCTCGCCCTCCCCTCTCTACAAAATCGTTGGCCATAGGTGCGATGGCCTCTCCTGTCCGGGAGCATCTAGGCCCTCAGGTCGAATTGAGAAGGAGGACGAAGGTCCGATGCGTCCCCGGCGGGTGCAGGGTGGGGCTAGGAGGAACCTTGAACACGTCTGGATGTGCCATGTGGAGAGGCACACCCTCATAAGGGAAAGTGGGGTCGAAGTCGGCAGCAAAGACAGAAGTACTAAAAGATCGGTCAAAGAACATATATATACGGAACGTAGAGTCCGAAAGCGTACATAGAATCCAGGCGGGATATCCGCCATACCCACTGAGAGAGTCAAGGAAGAAGACCAGGAGGCATCTGTTGGATCTAAACCATACAATATATACAACTATAGGGGTGAGAGTAATGTAAAATTCTAGAGGTAGTTCTCCCATGTGCTACACATAATACAAGTAATAGCCTCATGCATATAACATATTCATATATGAGTCATGGAAATTTAAATTAACAATACAATGATAACTCATTTACGATCGTAAGCTCAGTGCCACATGTCTTTTCAATTCATAAACATAGGGAAGACTTAGTTTCACATAGAATCACTTCATTATTTAACAACTCCATATAGGACAATAGACTACTAGGACATGAGCTATTCCTATCCGTGATCATCAACTTCATTTTTTTCCATTTCAGATCACACACCTATTATGCCTACCGATACGTCTACCGACTTATAAATTTTCTAGGGAAGTCCTTATTTTTGCCTTCCCTTTATATCCCTCTAAGCCTTGTTTCTGTTTTCCCATATGATCAAATATATAGCAATAGGAAATATAATTATATGAGCCTTTCCTCACATAACTAAGTTATGCACTTCTCTCTTTTCTCAAGGTCATGATTACCTTACCATTAGGTATTCAATTATATCATGGATTCATGAATAAGGAATTAAAATGGTCCGTATGCATTCATATACCATAGACTTGGGATAGGCATCATATATTCACAAAATTTCAGCCATTTTCACATTCCAGCACCTTGGAAGAATTTCTGTTCTAGTTTAACATTTAATTGCTACATCCAACAACCATTCCAAGAGCCACAAAAATTCTTGGTGACACTTCAATGTGTCAAGAATACCCTGTAAAAATTTCAGGACAATCAGAGTTATATAACCACTTCAATAAAATAGGCAATTCTGGTGGTCAGCAGCCAAATTCATAGTCCAGACTTGTGTTCTCAGAATATTTAACCCTAGAATTCGATGGAATCAAGGTACAATAAAATTCACAGAGGTATTTCAACATGTTATTAGTCTTGTGTAAAAATTTCAGGAGCTATCTCAATCAATTGCTATGATTAAAAATTCGGGCAAGTTTGTTACTTCAGTCTCAACACTTCAGACAGCAGCAGTTACAATTCGGTTCCTTATTTTGAAGCATCAAACCTTAGAATTAACCCCTAAGAAAATTCGTGTATTTAGTTTAAGAGGTTAGCTACAACATATAATTTTCATGGCTTATGAAACCACCCACAAAATTCCCAGAAAATTCGTGAAAAGTTCTGATTAAAGGGAAATCAGTCCAGCACCCTAGTTCCAATTTCACTTGAGAGAAAGCCCTTTTAAAACCATCCAAACACAACAAAAAAATTCATACATCAATATCAATATGTTAAGCATCAATATCATCAAAATTTTTGAAATTAGGACAAGCTAAAACAAAATTGCAAAATTGCACAAAAAGGAAGCAGAAAACCTACTCTTGAAGATTCAGCAAGTTTCTATCTCTAGCTTGCTTCAAGGTGGAATTTCTTCACAACCAACTCCCCACACAACTTCAAATCCTCCTCTAATCAGTGATGGATGTGCAAGAAGGATGAGGTTTTGGAATTCTATTTGGTTAGAATTATAGATATGGAGGTGTAGAGCAACTTTAGTGAAGAAAGGCTTAGGTTTTGATGACTCTAGGTTAGGGTTTTTGTAACTTGGAAGCAAGATGGAGCTCTTGGCTATGGAGGAAAACCAGCTGCTGTTTTCTTCCTCTCCTTGCTGGCTGAAATGTTTGCTACCTTGGGGAGAAGTTGCTAAGTGTTTATATGAGTCACCATTCATTAAAGCATGTTTTGTGATGACTCATGCTTCTAGAAAGCCAAGTGGATGGCTAGGATTTGATTATTCCAAGATCAAATCTTGGCCCTCCACTTGTCTCAAATAGATAATATCAATTATTAATCATTTATTAATAATGTTAGAAATGTCTTTTGTAAAAAATCACACACCGAAATCTCACCGAACGGGTAACGTCGTAAATCTCAAATATTACCTTAAATTTAATTCTAGGTATAAAATTATCATTCCCATACATCCCTAATCTTATTCTCATATTTTCTTAACTTCGGGCACCTGGGTCCCAAATCCCCGTTTGATGCCGGCTGAGCAGCAAAGTACTATTCATATTTTTTTTTGTGCTCCCTCATGGAGTCATTCTAATCACAATGTTCCTGCCAAATTTCGATATTTCCATTCACCATTCCTCAATTAATTTCTAAAGAGGAGAACAACTAGGATGTTACGTCCAACCTCATAACTTCTTTATTTCTCCACCATATCCAACAAACAAAGACACTTTTCCATAGCTTTTCCACCCAACAAACCCAAATCCATCATTATTTTTCAAGAAAAGCCTCCACCTACCTGTTTCTGTTGTGGCTGAATTGTTGTTGTAAGAGCGAAAGAGATTTTGCTCCCTTTCTTTAGAGCTTGAGCTTCAAGGAGCTTGTGGCTACCTTGATCTCCAACAAAGACACTTTTTTGTGTAGGAGTTTGCATTTAAACTTGTTTTCTTATTTTATGTTTGGATTTTCGCTAAAAAGGTTTGAGTTTTGATGAATGCTTAAGTTTGATAGTTGGTCTTTTTGCTCAAACTCTTCCTTTCTTTTAAAAATATTTGAAGAGCTCATCATTTTCTTTTCTTCAAGTAGTGCCCTTCACCATGTTTTATGGGTAAAGATTTGTGTTTCAAAATCTAACACTATAGCTTTACGCTATTCTTTAAAAGTATGAAAATTTTGAGTAAGCTTTAATATTTTTGAGTTAGGTCACTGATTTAGAGGGTTTATTATGTTGGTAATGTTTGTTTCAAAAACTATGTTCATATTTAGAATCTACACATAAAAAAGGGCATATTCGTACATGTTTCAAAGTTTTACAAAAGGTTGGATTTTGGGGTGTTAGTGTTCAGTCTGGGCTTGTCCATATAGAAGGATAATTTTGTTTTTAAAACTAACCACATATTTGGAATCTACATGAAAAATGGAGTGGGTACATCTAATTTGGGTATTTTGTGATTATGTAGAGATTTTGGGCTAAAAATGTAATTTTACAAAGTTAATAGGCTTTTATGTAAAACTAAATTTTTTAGTGTGTAATCCTCAAAATAGATTCTGGAACAGTAATGTATACATTTGGAAGGAAAAAAAAAAGTTTTGGGGTTGTTTACAATTTAGCAAATTTTAGGGGTCAAACTATAATGTTACAAAGTTGAGGGGTTTTATGCAAAAACTAAGTTTTGGGTGCAAAGCTGTAAAAATGGGTTCTAGAATAGTAAAACATGTGTTTGAGGGGGCAAAATGAGTTTGGGGGTTGTTTTGCAATTTTAGTAAAGTTTAGGGGTCAAAATGTAATTTCTCAAAAGTTTGGGGTTTTGGTACAAATTCTGAAATTTCAAGTGCAAGGCAGTAATTTTAGTAGAATTAGGGTGGAAATATGTTTTTGGATGAAAAATTAAGTTATGGTCTATTTTATAAATTTTATAAAATTTGGGGTTACCTTTTAAAAAAAACTAAAAGTTGTAAAGTCTTTAAAAAGTAAATTTTTGGAATTTGTAACATAAAAGAAGGTGGGCCATGGTGATATATCTTGGGAAGGAAAAACATGTCTTTCAAAATACTCTTATCATCAAACTCAATCCATTTACAATGAGATTATAACTGTGAATTTTAAATGCACTAATGACTCTTAAATATTGAACTGGATGCAAGATGCTTATTTATTGTAGTTGAATGTATACTTGATAAGATTATGAATAACTATTTGACATACTTGACTAGATGCATTGGTAATATATGTAATATTAATTGTCATATTGGATACGTTGGTTGGACTAGTTGCATGTGCATTTATCCTGAGCATTGTTCATGATTGGTTCTTGATTTGAGTCTCATTAATGGGATGTGTTGAGTCAAGTATGCATTAAGACATGGATAAAGGAAATCATGAACTTGGGACATGCTATAGTGTACCCCAAAGTGCATTTCGGGCCCATTGCGAAGTAAGGAAAATGGAGCAAGTAAGGACTTGGATGTACTAAGTGTTACACTATGGCATGAACCATGGAGAACAAAAGTATTAATGTTTATATGTCTAAAAGAAAACTTACACCCCCTTATACTAGGTTTAGTGTTGATCGAGGTTAATGACGACTGATTGCATTTATACATCATAATGATAAAAATTATTTATGACTAGTCAAGGTTTGGTCCTGATCAAGGTTCAGGGATAGGTGATCACATTATATATATATTTGGTATGAGCTCATAGCCTATGGGTCCCTGAGAGGTTAAAGCATAAGTGATAATGATCTATGTTTCAAGAAAGTTATGATCTTATTCCTACTCACCATTTATGTTCGCTTCTTCATGCATGCATGTATGTGTACAGGATTATGTTCATTTTTTTCATGCATGCATGTGCTTATGAGATTATGTTTCATTTTTTCATGCATGCATGTGGCCTGAATGTTATGTTTATTCTTTCCATGCATGCATGCTTTCATGAAAAGTATATTTTAGTGCAGAACCATTATTATGCATATCCTTACCTAACTTGATGGATTCACAATCAAGACCATATTAAAATGAAATGTCCACTTGATAATAACGTTTGTGAAAGCTTAAAATTTGGATTGCATTATGGCATGAACACCTTTTCTATAATAAACCAAGTGGTTGGAGATGTACCATGATGACACCATATAAGTTTTACTATTCCTTAGATTCATTAGGATTCTCACCCCTTTAAATTTCCATGTATGTCTCTAGACGGGACATGTTGCAGCTAATCTTTGAGTTTGTGGACAAATAAAGATAGATACGCCAGAGACATTGCTAGGATTATTAGATAGTTACCCTGCTTATATCTCTTGGCATATGATTATCATTTTGACTTAGGTTACTATGCCGGACTCATGTGGCCGTTGGACATGCTTATCTATTATGCTTTTTACCTATGAACCTTGGCTTTAATAGAAAGCTTAGGTGGTTATGATTGTGGCAAAATTTTATATATATATATTCGGATATCTCATGAGCTATTGAGGCTCTTATACTAGATTATATAATATATATATATATATAGAGGTATTTCATGTGATGGGTTTGAGATTGTCTTGGTGCTTAGATTATAATATTATGTTGTATGTTCACTTACATTTATATGGTTTAGTGTAGAATACTATTTACGTGAAGGCTTCTATTTTTGAAAGTAATGTCTCTTTAAAAATAAAAAAATGGCCCATATTTTCCGCTAAGTATTTCCAAAAGTTCAAGGTTAAGCTAAGGTCCCAAGTAGTGATCGTTTAACATTAAAACCAAATATGACTCGAGCGTACTTCATTATACATTAAGGGGTTACACGGTAACTACCAAAGAGTACATAGAAATCATAAATGGTAGAAAAATTTACTAAGAATTGAATTAGGAATGACAAGGATAAAGAATGTTATGAGAAAACCATGTATGACAATGCCCTACCCCTAAACTTGAAGGGGAGGAAGAAAACTAACAAAAATCATGAAAATCTCTTACTAGAACATGCAAACGAGGAAAAATGGAAGATAAACATGAGATCAAGGAAGAAATGAAAGGTGGCTAGGGTGTGTCTCTCGAGCTTAGGGATGGATTTATATAGTATTGGAGGTTTTTAAATGAAAGTGCGTCATTTTGGGAATTCTGGAGCATGAAAACGTGCATCCATGCGAAAAGATGCACTTCTATGTGATCAAATAATTTGTGCTTGCGAAATAAAAATGTGGTTACATGCATAGCCCAAAAATTAAGGGATCTCTGAACTAAAAGGAAAACAGGGCACCAAAAGTGTGCATCCATGCATTAAAAATATGCATTTGCGAAAAACCAAAATGCACATTCGCACAATAAAAGTGAATGTCCACACAAAACAAAAATGCACGTTCATGCAGTAAAATTGTGCATTTGTGCATTTTGGCAGATTCTGTAAAATTCTATAGACTTTGTCCAGGGGCTTTGGGAGGCCTTCCTGGACAAGAATGGCCTTCCTAAGGGTAATTAGACTGGAACATTACACACATAGACAAATATGTTGAATTTGAGTAACTTCTAAACTCTTCAAGTTGGGATAGACTATCCTAAGATCTATACTTAAATTTGAAATATGAAAAAAGGGATCGGTGAGTCTAGTTGAATCAGTAAAGGGCAAATAGTTTATACGAAACGATTACAAGCCCTAGTAGTAAACTAGGGTATATACAAAATTAGGGATAGCAAAAACATCCACTAAACTGGATACATGTATGGATTACCCATAATGGGGATGAGGACTGTGACAAGTCTCTAGTCCCAGGGACAATGACATAGTCTTCATTTATTAAATGAGGCAAGGATTGGGAATGAGGTCTTTTCCTTATGGAGTTCCACAAATTTCCAATACAAAATATGATTATTGAAACAAAATGGGTTAAGAATTGTTTACCGTCAAAGCAAATTTCAAACAAAGATATAATATTCGTCATCAAATATTAGTTTAATAAATCATCATAAGTTGAAGAGCTTGCATTACTATTCTAAAATCCTTATTCAATCCTCATATAAATGCATTTCCTCACTACCAGAATTTAGAATACCAAAACACATCATTATGTATATATGTAATCATCAAATATCCAAGTTATTAGAAAAGCAAATCAATATATAAAATGATTAAAATCCTTGAGTTCCTTATCGGTTCAAAAATACAATCTGAGATGTCATTTTCAAAGTAAACAAGTGCTAAGCCAACTTGATAGGTAAAAGTGGGGTTGTTTTTACACTAAATAAATCCATGTGAGTCTACGAGCTATTACTACTACCTGTTCAAATTTGTATTATTTTTTCAAAAAAAGCTTACAAACAAATAACTATTTTATGTCACTATATATAATTTTCTTCAAAATGAACAAATATTTAAAATAGGTTGAATATAAACTCTCAAGTTGAACCAATATCATTTGTGATAATGATTGAACACCAGAAGTTCTAAAATCCTAGAATGTTATTAGGATAATTGTGAATTTAGTTGGCTGGTTGATACGTAATAAGGATTGTTATTATAATATTTTTCTTGTCTTCTAAACTTAGATAAATTTTATTTTAATTTACCATCCTTCAGAAAAATCAATCTTGTTTGTCCTGACATTACCAACAAAAAAAATCTTTCTTTGTGCTTAAATGCATGACAATGTGTTAAAATCAATACATTTGTATACGCCTTAATCATATCATTAACTTAAGCTTTTGTGGGTGTTCATTGGCTTCGATGAACAACATATCTTTAATAATTTGTCAATAAAAAACTATAGGCTAACCTAATCGTAAAAAATGATAATGTTGGCATGACCCAAAAGAAAATATTCCAGCTCCTAAAGTTCGTATATCTATGATTTGTTGATAACACTTTAAATAGTTTTAATTTAATTTATTATTTGATGTGTTAATGCGTATTTGATTAGCTAGTACATAGCGAATCTTAGATTATTAAAGAATTTGAAAGACATATTTATAATAGCAATGTGGCAAAAGGGGTTCATTGATAAAGTAAAAAAAAAAAATTCATCACTATTGAGCTCAAAATGGCTAGTGTCAACTTATCATATTAAACAATTATATATATATATATATATATATATATATATATTTCATTTTTCATGTTGCATTTTGTGGAATCATAAACTTTGCATATAATATATTCAAACAAAATTCTATGAGAGGGAAGGAAAAGAAATAATAAGGAATATAATGTGTTTTTGGGGTTTTAACGTGCCTATTAGAATTATTTATTTGAAGCTAATTCAATTTATCTTTTGATAACAATCATTATCTTAGAGAAGGAGTATGCCCCAATTAACATCTTTTTGAATATGTCTTTTCTTTCTTCCTAACATGATAAGCCAATCCTTGTAAAAAGGTGCATCTATTGAGAGTTTCTCACATGCTTCAACAACATGATCGCCATAATTTCTATTGATTTCTATTCTCCCTTCTTTAAATATGTAATTAGAAATCTCCTTTCCATACTTTCCCTTATTTTGTGATTTTTATCAAGCACAAGAAAAATGCTTCAGTTTTTTATAATCTTGACAAGCCATGGACAGACTAAACTTCTTTATATATGTGTGGATTGCAAGGTAAAAGAGAGAGTTATTATTAAAATTAATAGAATCCCATTATTATAGTTTTGTGTATTCATCAAACTCTATCCATATTATCTTTAAACATGTTTTAATTGGATATATACCTCCTGGGTAATCCAAAATAAGTACGTTTTAATTGGAATATGTTACTATCATTTATCACATTTGGAGTTTACAAATGTGACCAATATTCTTTGATGATCTATCCCTTATTTTTTTTATAAGAAATGTTTTTCACCCTATTTATGAAAAACATTATAGAAATATCATGACTTTGTATGAAATTATTACATGTATTAGAATATGAACATTTAGTTTTTCTTTTGTATTTATCAATCATTTAAAAACAATTCTCTTTTGATATGTTTAATTAATTGATGTTTAAATAATAGACATATTTTTATATTATTCATATAATTTCAACCTTAATGATTTTAATCATCCAAAAAAAAAAAGTACTTATGTCTTACTAATGACAAATGGACTATTTTTTTTCTTTTTGGTTTACTTTATAGAATTTTGAGATTATGATTTTTTGTGGGAAAAAAATATTATTTCCTATTTTTTCAAGGTAAAACTTCATTTACATCTCTGTATTTTACCAAGATTTTGACTTAATTTTTGAATTTCTTTCATTCTCTATATGTACTTAACACTTTCAAAACATTTCAATCTTCTCTTTCAATAGATAACATTCAAATTATAGATGAAAAAATTGATGTAGAGGCCAAATTATAAAATCAAAAGGTCATAAAAAATATAAAATGTCATATTAGGTGAAATCACGATGAAATATAAAATTTCAAGTTTGCGTTTAAAATTTGGGTGTCATTTTAATGTTTAAAACATTAGAGACGAAATTGAACGAAAAACACCTTTGGGACCAAATAAAAATCTTGATAAAACATGAAGAACATAAATGAAACTTTATCCTTTGTTAATAATAAGTCACACTATAGATATATGTATATGAAAAAAAATGAATGAGTGTAAAATAATAGAAATGAACATGAATTATTACATATATATTATCTTTTACGACTTGTATAGTTTTTGAATTGAGCATGGAAGTAAAATTGAACATCCCATATGAAACTATATAAATGTAATATACTCTTTATTCCTACATACAAAACCCCTTTATTAAAATAAATTTTTTTGTTAGCTATAGTTTTTAATTATTATATTTAATTAAATGATTTTAAATTATAAAGAATGATTATAAATTAATTTTAATTTTTAAAAATATTTATTATGTATAGAATATACATTTCCATCTAACCATATTTCTTAAGACCGTAATTTTTCATATCCTTATCATTTATAATTTTATAAGAAAAGTACTTCTATATTTGTCATAATTGAATAACTTTTTTTATTATTAAAAGTACATTATAAAACAAATTTATGCTTCTCTTTTGGGTTCTACTTTTGATTCGCTTTTGAAGAAGTAGTTCTCTTAGAATCTTAACCAATTGAGGTTATTGTTCTTATGTTGTGTATTTTGTTCATCATTGGCAGCTTCACTTGCTTTAGCAATCTCTTTACCAATTTTGAACAAAGTTTGCCAACTTTTCCCCTTTTTATCGATTGAAAACTCATTGCACGGTTTAACAAAGTGATCAAGACAATCTCTACTCATTTTTGTTTTCCTCTCTTTTGAAATATAATCTGAAGTTTCATTTCTACATTTGTCTGTGAGCATAGTGGTACAACGTTCCAACGGTTCATGATCAGGTTGAGGTTCTAATGCCAATGATAGCGATACCAATGCATTCTTTGACACGTAGTAACTTGAATGATTGTACACATAAGTAACAAGATCACAAGTGACTCGATGTTGAAGTTTGCCATCTTTTAGTGATGCAAAAGTAAGGAAATGCTTCAGTATTAATTATTAACTGTTATCTTGAAGGACCTTGGACAAAGTAAGCTTCTTCATATGTATATTTATATATGTGATCTATGAGGTTAAAAGAGGAGTTACAGTTGAATTTAATTGATTAATATTATGTTATTACTTTTAAGGTTACTTACAATAAGTACCAATTACATTCCCAAAAACTATTAATGTCATTGTAGTTAGCATACTCATCTTTGTCTCTATAATCATTTAAGTATGTTTTAATTGGATTATGTTATCATTTATCACTTTTGGAGCTTACAAATGTGCTATTTTGCAAAGATTGATACTATTATTTATTAATGGTTTAGGCCCTTGTTTTAAAAAAAATGTTTGATTTTTTGCTCCATTTTTAACAAAACTAGAAATATAATGTTTCTTTCCTTTTGGTAAAAAATCATTAGTAAATGTCACAATTGACTCGGGTCACATTACAACCAAGTACATTAGAGAAGTTAGCATCCTTGTAGGCCTGCTAAAATTCTTACAAAAATGGGAGAGTTTTTGCTATTTTTTTTTTCACTTCTCTATATTGAAAACCTATACAACAAACTAACTAGCATACATAGACCTAGTACACTGCTAAGTCTCTCAACTAGTTCACAACAACAACAAAAACATTGATCTTCTTCTATTCTAAACTTACTATAAGCACACAATTCATAATGAAAGCTAACCCTCCATATGGTTTATGGAGCAAATCATGAATATTTACAACTCATTTTTGGATCAAAACATTAACTAAAATCAAAGATGACCCAAATGAGGCCTACATTGTCACAAGCCAATTTGGGAATGTGTCAGGCATGTGAGACTTAACAGAAAGCCTATGGTAACATGACTGGCTAAAATGCATAATAAGATATATTTACATTCCAAAGCTTAAATTTTGCATAAATGATCATTATAAATCAACTCCAAATAATCCAATTTCAATTGAAAATTTATAATCCTGAAGTATCTTTAAAACATAAATCCTAAATATAAAACTAAATAATACTAATATGGGCTATAGTCAAATATAATTAATAAAATAATTGTAAGTCAAAAATAAATAAATAAAAACCTATGGATGTAGGATACTCTCGACACAATTCCTGAAGCACTACTAAAATTTACATGAACTAACTTATTACAAGTTTTACTCTAAAGCGAAGCTCACCCAAAAGAACCTGTAGCATTACCAAGATGGATCCATGGTGCAGCTGAACTTATAGCTATATTCTATAAGGGAGGAAAATAGGGGTGAGCTCATCAAAACTCAATGAGTGGTGTCACGCCCAAATTCTGTTGTTTGAGTATAAATGACCAAAATGCCCTGAGGTCATTTTTAGAATTAAAGGATAGTCAACCAAGGTACCGAATGGGTCAACTCAATGTTTAAAGGGGATTATGTTGTTATGAATGATATCAGAGGTAAAATCTCGTTTTCTAAACTTTCGGCTCAAAATGACCAAAATACCCTCCTGTGTTCTACACGGGTAAAAGGTGCCGTTTGAGCCCAAAATTTTCAGGAAGTTTAGAATGATGTTTTTAAGTAATGTTTGATGTTTAGTTAAGCAGAAAGGTCTCGGGCAGTTTTAGCACAAAATTACCATTTTGCCCCTAGAACAATGTCCAGTGAGCCTAATGACGCAATTAAGCAAACCTAAGCAATATTAGGCTTAATCGAAGATTAATTTATTTCGATAATTAATCTAGAGTCAAAATAATTTATTAAGGTTAATTAGAACCTAAGATTGCTTAGTTAAACTCTAAATTGCATTCTTTAATTCAAGATTCCTAGTCATGGAATCTTGAATAGTGTTTTCTCTCTCCAATTCCTTAAATTAAGGAATTGTGCCATACCTCATTTGACCAAAAGAATTATTTTAAATTACTAATCTAGTAAGATTGCCCTCCTAATCAAGTCTTGACCTTCCTAATTAACCAATTACCTCACCTAAACACTTCCTTACAACTCCTAATCAAAAGCCTAATCAAAGACACACCTAAACACACCTTTAAACCACAATTACATGAAACAATTTCCTCTCCCTTGGGCTGATGAGGCTGGCCGAAAATCCTCCCCCATTTTCCTCACATGTTGATTTATTTTACACACCAAAGAGCCATGCTTTCCACCATACCTTGCCCATGCTTTGCCTATACCTCACCATGCCTACAACCATACCTTTGCAAGAGATATTTCTTCTCTCCTTCCTCCCTCATGTGGCCGGTCCCTTCCCCCTTTGGAAGCCTCACTGTTGAAAATTTCTATAAATACCAAGCCTTGATGAATCTTGTCACACTTTGGTTCATTTGTTAAGTTTACAATTCTTGCAAAAATTCTCTCATTTCTTCTCAAACTTCCTCACTTTGGCTGATTTCTTCCTTCAAGTTTCAAGAGGATTTTCCTTCTCCATTTCATCAAGAACTCAAGCTTTCTTTCATATCTCTTCAAGACTTCTAGGTAGGGGTTATGTTTTAATGTTTTGCTTGTGTTCTTCAAGAAAAGTTCTAGTTTCTCTTGGTTTCAAATCCTTTTCCTCTCCCTTTCATTTCGGCCAAGAGGCCCTTTCATAAAGAAAACATGAGCTTGATGATGAGGTTTCAAGATAATGACTTGTTGTTGTCATGTGAGAAACCTCTAAAGCTTGAAACAACTTGGTCTTGGACCATACATGCTTGTGTTCCTTTCTTTTCCTTGGTTTTATTTTTGGTTCCTTTTCCTTTTTCTTTGAAAGATTTTCGGTTCCTTTTCTTTTATTTGAACAAAGTTTGTTAAATATGTCAAGTAGATCACAAAAGTTTTGTTAAGAAAATTAATCCATGTTTTCAAAGAGCTCTAAGCTTACCCTTGCCAACCTTAAAGTTGGTCGGCCGTTCTAAGAGTTTTACTCTAGATTGAAGCCCATGAGCAATAAAATAAAGAATATGACTTAGTCCTTGTAGTTTTGTTTAGACAAAGTGTTGAACTTTGTGTCCATTTCTTAAGCTTGATGATGAAGTTCAAACCTTAAGACTTTTTTGAAGTCTAGGTGCTAAGAACTCTAAAGCTTGCCTTATGATACATAATGGGTTGAGGTTTATGTTCCTCTAAAGTCTTGTAAGAGCTCTAGTTAAGATAAAAATAAGTTGCATTCATGTTTAAATTTATGTCTTGCATCTCATGTTTATTTTGATGCCATCACTAATTTCACAAGAATAAATGAATGAACTTGCATTACCATATTTAAATTCCCAAGCTTGCATTTCATGTTTATATTTCAAGTCATCACTTAATCCTTAAAGATAATAATGAAGTTGCATCTCATATTTATTTTATGCTCTCACTTTACTTTGTAATGAAGAGTAAAATGAAGTGCATAGCATGTTTAAGATTATGTTATCACCTAAATACTCTAGAGCTCAAAGACTTGCCCTAAGTATCTTAAAAAGGGAACTCTAGTAAAAAAGAAATGGATGAGTTTTAGTATGATTCAATAATGGTTTGATTTTGTAAAATGCATGAATGATTTCAAGAAAATGTTGGAAAACCATTTTATGAGGTCTCAAGGTGTTTAAATAGCTTGGAATGTGTCAAAAATCATGTTTTCTCAAGTTCCGGAGGTCTGGTAATCGATTACCATATTATGTAATCGATTACTAGAGGGTTCGAAGGACTTTTGGTTTTGGTAATCGACCAGAGACAATGTAATCGATTACCTAGGCTATTCTTCATGCCCAGAATTGTTAAAACTCTGTAATCGATTACCTGTTAGTGTAATCGATTACCCTATGTTCTTTATTTTTCAGAAATAGATTTAACCCTAAGTAATCGATTACCATCCTATGTAATCGATTACCCATTGTTTAAACCCAGAATGAATTTAGTTCCTGGTAATCGATTACTAGGTACATGTAATTGATTACCAGAACACTTTTTTTCCTGAAAATGTCCAAGAAAACTAGCAACTTATATGCATTTCAACTCAAGAGATTATGTGATTTTATGGGCTTATGATTTCGGTTCTGCCCTCTATGTTTGGCTACTGTATAAATGTTGTTCTAAGGTGTTAAAATGTGTAAAATTATGTTTGAGTGAAGCAAGGATCGATTTAGAGAAGTTAGAAAAGAATAAGTAACTTGAAAGGATTAGAAATGAGAATTCTAGAACACCTTAATGCATAAAAATGCAAATCTGTTCCAGCATGATTGAATCAAGGAAAATGGTTCATAATTAGTAAGACATGTATAAAATCCCTTCATAAATGATTAGGTATTAATTTCTAAGCTTAAGGTGATGATAAGAACTTAAAATAGGAATTCTAGCACTCTTAGACATGGCAAAACATAATTCTGTTCCAGCATAGTTAGATTGAGGAAAGATGGTTTATAACTTAGAGAACATGCCTAGGAATCCCTCATAATTGGTTTAGGAATTGATTATGGAGCCTTAGGCGAAGATGGATCTTAAAAAGGGTCACGATGGAGATTCTAGAGCCCGTAAGCATATGATATTTTCTGCCTTCATGTGCAGTGCTGTTTGGAATTTTAGTGAGTTCAAATCTTAGAGAAAAGTTTAAGTGTTAACCTCTTGAGGGTAATAAAGATGCAAATACAAGTTTAAGGCCCGTAAGGGTCAAAGCATAAGATACTATGAGATAGGTGGCCGAGAGAGCATAATTATGATGATGAACCTCGAGCATATTTATGATGATGTGATTATGTTAGTTCCTTGAGCATGAAACTTTATGTGTATGATTGGTATGATGATATGATGAAATGTTGTATTTAAGATGCATAAGGTTTCGAAATATGAATGAAATTGAGGAATATGCTCATGTGAACTAGAAAGTTATTGATTTGAGAAAGTTCCATGAAAATGATGCATGTGACTGAGATTATGTGGCATGACTCAAATTTGAGGAAATTCGGAGAGTACTGTTATGCCGAATTTCCGTCAAATTTGAGAGACATAAGAAAGTTTTTGAGAAATATGATGTTTAAGGTGACACACAGAGACGTACTTCTCCTGCTCCGATGAGGAGAAGGTAAAGCCGTGAGGGCATAGACATTGCCTGCCAAAGCGGACAAAGTCACTGGTCTTAACTAGTCGATGCGTTTCGAAGAAGGAAAAAGTCCCATGATGGGTGATCCTTAGGCCCCCTACCCGTACTCTGGGAGTCGGGATTATGATGATCATGATGATTATGATGAATATGATTATGTTTATGATTCGCTTATCAAGAGGATAAGTAAGAACTAGTGACGACTAGTTAAGGTATGAGCTCATAGCCTAGTTTAAGGGTGCGGTTACTATTATGATTTGGTGTCACAAGTATGAGAAGAAAGAAAGATGTTCAAAGAGAAGTTACATGCCACTTAAATGTTGTTTGATTGCCATGCATCCATGAACTATTATGTTGCATACATGCATTAAGACTCATTATAAAAGACATGGACCTTGGATAAATATCTTGTGAAAACCTCATAATGAACCTATGCATGCTTAACCTTTTTATAATAAACCCAAGGTTCCTAGGGACGTAAACGATGACACTAGGATAGAGGATTTCCCTCCTGAGATTCTTTAGCAAGATTCTCACCCCTCTCCTTGTTTCTCTTTCCGTTACGTCTTCAGACATCGATGGCGTCGTTCGTGATTTTTGTTGATGCACCCATGTGGGAACTGCACTCGATCCGATCATAGTCCTACCACTTCGAGGGTCGTTGTGCTATACATTTTTGCATACATGGGACGCCCTTTTGCCTTTCAGTCTAGGTTTCCAATTCACTCCGACCTCCCCTTTGGCGACGACATGATTTTTGAGAGGACGCGACCCAGAGACGAGCAAACTGTCATGCCCGTTCGGCATCTTCAGCGGTGCGGGGTTACCCAGAGTACGTGCCTCGCAGAGACGTTTGGAGACCGACCATCAGAGGATCTTCCTTCTCATCCTTTCTCGGAGGGTTCCGCCCCTTACTACCCATGGATATCGGGATGGGTAGGAGACGGTGACGCGGAGGTTAGCACGACGTCAGGAGATGCACCCACACCGTGGCGGGCATGCTCGCCATCCTTCGCCTTCACGCATCTGAGGAGCTTGCCCAGTTCATTGGGTATGTGCCAGAGGATGAGGAGGAGCATCATCCATAGTTTGAGGGAGGAAGTGTCGTAGCTTGGGAGTATCTTTTGGGGTTGTTTCATGTATTTGTTGTTATGTTTCTTATTATATGTTGTTGTCCTGCAAGCTCTCCCACTAGTATGGGTAAGACTTTATGTTTCTTTTATATTCCAGTGGTATGTACTAAACTATGTTAACTAATGTGATGAGGAATGTTTTCATGATGGATGTGTTCTTTAATGCTTATGTTCTGTAGTTTTATTTATTCTTCCACTTCACGTTACATTTATGTTACACGCAAAGGCTCGCACTTTGTTTTATATGAATCATTTCAAAAAAAAATTACCTGTTTTTCGCTAAGTATTTTGTAAATGAATTTAAAAAGAAGTAATAACTAATAATTAATCTTGATACGTCCTAGGCGTATTGGGGTTAAATATTAGGGTGTTACAAGTGGGTCTCCACTCATAATGCACATGGAACAACAACAAATAATATATAAAGTCTACTCAGATAACATAAAATGTTTTAATGTTTAAATATATATAACTATATTGGAAAACATATTCATTGGACTCATAAACGGTAACTAATGGAGAAACATGAGTTGAACTAAATAAATTAATTGTCCTAAGCTGATCATGAAACTAAAGGGCACCTAACTACGTCCCATAAAGTGGACACCTTCCTGGGTTCTATAACTATGACTAAGATTGAGCTAGTCCTCTAGCAGACCACTTGATATAAAGGTTAACGATCATGTAGCCATTAACTCACTATTTGATCTATTTCTCACTAATTACTAGCTAAAAACCAGCTTTCATGATAACCAAATGTTTATGTTGTTTATACTAAATCGAGGTTTCATATATTTCATAAACTTAGAAAAATAGTTCAGAAGCATACGGACAACAAGTAAGGTCGTATAAGCTTTCTAAATAACATTTTCATAATAAATGTAAAAAAAATATTTCTCTAACATTGGCATAATTCAAAAGCATATATAAGCATAAATCATTATAGAATTTCATAAACAACTTACAAATTGCTAGGAGAGCACTAACAATGACCAAAAGTTTAGTCATGAACTTAAACCCACTCACCGTTGGTCAGGAAATATGCTTCAGAACCAACTTAACTTTGGGAGCAAAAGTTGTGGCACCCTAATAATTAGCTTCTTGTCCTAAGCCATCATCAGCTAATTATTAGTTAATTATGTTTGATTTTATTCATTAGGATTTCTTTCAAAATACTTATAGCATAAAATAGTGTGAATTTTTTCTTTGTTTGAAAACTTAAAATGGCAAGAGCCTCATGCACTAATGCAAATACATGAAACATATCATAAACTATAAAGATAAATCCTCATTCAACCAAACACAAATAAAAATAATTCCTAGACATAACAATTAATTTCTTATTAGTCATCCACATAGTCTTATACTTCAAGAAGTGTAAACATTGCCAACTTTTAACGTCCTCGAACTAACATGGTAGTTAGGGGTATTACTAATGTTTTGAATATGCACTAGTAGTAACATGAGGTAATAAAGAAGTGTACTACATGTATAGTCGTAGCCAAAATCAAATAGATATATATGGACCTCAAGTCTCAGTTACAATATGTACATTATCATAAGAGGTAACCACAAACAACCCCTAACTAGTCAAAATCTCTGTAGTGGACAAGACTAGTTCCCCTACCGAAAACCCAACCTGCTCAAAATAACATAGATACAACGTAGCAAAAGAAGACTAATAATACGTCGTCTCAGGCCAGTAAGGTCCTAAGACTATCCTATAACTATGTACAATGCATTGTCCGTCTGGAGGTCTCTACTCCTCGTGCAGGAAGCCATTGGCCATCGGGGCAATGACCTCACCTCCGCGGGGGCACTGGGGTCCTCAGAGGGTCTGAGCTGATGAAGAGGATGACGAAACGGGTGCGTCTCCTGGCTCGTATACGGGTGGAGCGAGGGGATCTCAAACTCTCCAGGATGGGCCATGTGAAGGGGCACGCCGTCATAAGGAAAAACGGGTTGAAGTCTGCGGCAAAGATCAAAGTCCTGAAGGAGCGATCAAAGAACATGTAAGTAAGAACTTGGAATAACCAACGTGTTACATGCAGTCAAAGCAGGATCGTATTGCCACACCCATTGTGGCGAATCAGAAAAACACAGGACGCATTCTCAAAATGAACAATAGAATACATACAACTCAGGGGTGAGAATATTATAAAATTCTAGTAGGGTAGTTTCCCATATACTACACACAGTAGGGATAAGCAAATCATGCATATACAATATTCATACAAAGTCATATACAAAAATCTTGAAAACCCGTCCGGGAACTAAGGATAATATCACAATAATCGATCGAGTAATAATATGTACAATCAAAACTCCATTTCTCACATCTTTCTAAATTTTGTCAACATAGGGAAGGCTTATTCTCACAGAGATACATTCACAATTCACAATTTCACAGAGGACCATAGACTGCAGGACATGAGCTCATTTCTATTAATCACGAACTTCATTTTTCCATTTTAGGATCACTTCAGGTTTATGCCTAGTCGATAAGTATGGACTCATAACTTCTAGGGAAGTATTCTTTGCCTTCCTCTCAATTCTTTCTAAGCCTTGTTTCTATTTTCCCATATGTTTCATACATACACAGTAAGATATGTACATACTATCATAAATTGCAGCCATTTCCACATCTCATTATCTTGGGAGAATTGAAGTTCCAGGCGCAACAATTTATTACCATACCAAACAACCATTCCAACCTTAAGGAAAATTTAACATGACACTTCAATGTGTCTAAAGCAACCTGTAAAATTTTCAGGGCAATCAGAGTTGTATAACCACTTCAATAAAATAGGAAAATCTGGTGGTCCAAGCCACAATTTTATAGTCCAGACTTGTGTTCTCAAAATATTTAGCCCTAGAATTCGATGGAATCATGGTACAAGAAAATTCACAGAGGTATTTCAACATGTTATTAGTCTTGTGTAAAAATTTTAGGAGCTATCTCAATCAATTTCTATGATGAAAAATTCGGGCAAGCTTGTTACTTTCATCTCAACAATTCACGTGCCAGTTACAATTCGGTTCCTAATTCTTTTTGAGGCATCAAACCTTAGAATTAACCCCTAAGAAAATTCTTTTGTTTAGTTTAGGAGGTTAACTACAACATATAATTTTCATGGCTCATGAAACCACAAATTTTCAGAAAATTCGTGAAAAGTTCTAATTCCAGAAGACAGAAATCAATCCAGCAACCTAGTTCCAATTTCACTTGAGAAAAAACCCATTTTAAAACCATCCAAACACAACACAAAAATTCATACATCAATATCAATATGTTAATCATCAATATCATCAAAATTTTGGGAATTAGGGCAAGCTAAAATAGAATTGAAAAATTTCACAAAAAGGAAGCGGAAAACCCTACTCTTGAAGGTTCAGCAAGTTTCTATCTCTAGCTTGCTTTAAGGTGGGATTTCTTCACAACCAAAACTCCCCACACAACTTCAAACCCTCCTCTGATCAATGATGGATGTGCAAGAAGGATGAGGTTTTTGAAATTTCAATTGGTTATAATTGTAGAGGTGGAAGTGTAGATCATTTTTGTGAAGAAGATTTGGGTTTTGATGATTCTAAGCTATGGTTTTTGTGAGATGAAAGCAAGATGGAGCTCTTGGCTATGGAGGCACTTCATCCTCTAGTTTTTCCCTTGCAAGGCCGAGAACGATGCTTGGCTTGGTTAAGAAGATCAAGTGACTAGGCTTGTCATAAATGCAAGGCAAGATATTTGTAAAAAATCATGATGAATTTGGTGACTAGGCTATGATGGATGGCTAAGATTTGATCTTGGATTCCAAGATTAAATCTTGGCCTTCCACTTGTCTTGATTTGGGGGATATTATCTAGTTGTAGTAATGGGAGTGTCTTTCGGTGTTAAAAACCCATACGAAATCTCACTGAGCGGGTAAACAGTACCCGATCTACCAAATATTACCCGTAAAGCAATTCTAAGCATAACATTATCATTTCCACACATGTCTAATCTTATTTTCATGTTTCCTAACTTTGGGGCACCTCTTGGGTCTCAAATTCTCCAGTTTTGATGGCCCCGGTTTGCAAGGCAGATGAAGTACTATTCAAATTTTTTTTTTGTACTCGCTCATGGGTGCTCATCATAACCATGTCTCCCAGAATTCTAATATTCCTATTAAGTTTTCCTCAATTAATATATGAAGAAAACTAGGATGTTACAAGAAGCATAGTAATCATATTATAATATAGTAAATACTAAAGTATCATAAAGGACACGGGTCCATGAAGGACACTTACACCTATTAAAACCCAATGCCTAACATAACATAAAGGAATCACTGCTATGAAAGCATAACATGAACAAATCCTAACTAAGAGCCAGTATTAAAGTCTGGTCTCAAATTTAGTAATCCCAAATAGAAAAAAAATCTCTTAATACATAATAGAAACATAAGTCAGGAAGGAATAGTCTACGATGAGAACATAATAAAGATAGGAAACAAATATAACATCCAAGCTCTCAAACATACACTAGAAAATCTCAATCTAAACTCAAGGAACCCTCCATCAATGTTAGCAAGCTTGTCTAAAGATGACATGGAAAAACAAAGGAATAGGGTGAGAATCAAAAGGAAACTTAGTAGTTATATAAAAGTGTTCAAATGTCATCATTATTGTCTCCATTCACTTCGTTTGATTATAAAACAAATTGGCATGCTTTAATCCATTTAATTAGTTCACAAACTACAATTTCGAAGTGACACATATTTTGAATGTTAAGAAAATCCTTTGGTTAACCAATAATAAAATGAAAAGCATAATACTTCTAACATGTCAAACATCTAGCATGAGGAATACATAATATGTGAGGAAACAAGATATGACACATTCTCTAACACTTTTATTTCTTTAGACTTTCTTTTCTTAAACATGCCACCCTATCTCATGTCACCTTGACCCACCATATCATCGCCCTGGTGATAGGACTGTCACCAATACTCCACATCACCTATCACCTAGGAAAAGTTCAACCTAACTAGCCATCGCTAAATTTAAATTGGGTTAAGGGGGAAAACTTCACGCAAACTTTTAACTTAACTCTTTCACATCTTACCATGCAACATAATGGAAAGTCTTATAAATTATTAAGAGACATAGGCACAACTTTTATGCACTTCAATGACAAAGCTTAGGATTTTCACTTAACAAGCTAATGCTCTGATCCTTACTTTGCATTACAATGATTTGTGCCATGTCACAGCCATGGAACACTCCCTATTCAGGTAACATCCAATAACATATTTCAAAAAATTTAACAATCTAATTAAGAATAAGTCAATGCAAAAACACAAATAGTAACATCCCCATGCTCTTTATGGATTGATGGCTGCTTCCACAAACTAACATGAATCTTTCAAGTATGCTTTGTCCTGACTCACACGTTCTTGGGAAAACTTCCTCAGAGGTCACCCGTCCTAAAATTGCTCCAAGTAAGCACACTTAAGGTGGAGTTCTTTTGTGATGGGCTACCGAAAAGAAAGATGCATCTTGTTAGTATAGGTAGTACAAATCAATTCATATAAGCCATCTTTAATTGTATAGTCCCATAGCTACACAATCTAAGATCCCTCTCATTTTAGTGTGTAATCAGTTCATTTGGTGTACCCTTTCTTAGTGGCTCTTGCTAGGAAGGTCTCCTTGCCAGTGTTCTTATACATCGGATAATCACTCTTGCCTTCATCACTAAGGCATTACATGCCCACTAGCTTTCACTTGGTTCGTCCCAGGAACCACAGTACTAGGAGAAATCAAGACTTCTAGATACCATTTATAATATCCATATGTAACACCCTTCTAATTACCATATTTTACTTAGAGTGTTAACAAGTAATTAGCAGAGTATTACTTCCATTCATAATTTATACTAGGTGAAATATAATGAAGTAAAGAAATTTAGTTTGCCATATTGCAAAGCTCACATTCACATATATGAACGTAATCTCTAGTTTACAAGATATACATCATACTCCAAACAAGTTAGTTAACCCCTAAGCTCATCAGGGACTCAGTAACAAAAGGACTAGCCATCGCCTAAACCTAGCCTCTGAGGATATCGGTCAACAAAATCACATATCGATACAAATGAACCAAATACATCCTCATAGTACATAAGAGTATAGGCTGGTACCATCCTAATGCTACCCTACTACTATGTACAAGCCAAGAGTCCCTGGAAACCTAATCCTCCTGTAGGAAGCCATTGGCCATCTCTGGGTAATGGCCTTGAACTGGATAAAGGGTTAAGGAGCCTGCAGATGGGTCCAAGTAAGGATGATAATGAAGCAGTACATCTAGGAAGAGGGTCAAATGGGGCAAGGGAATCGAATACTTAGGTGTGCCATATGAAGGGCATGCCATCATAGTGAAGGTAGAACTCCTGAGCAAAAATAAGGCATTGAAGGAACGGCCAGAAAGTACATATACACAGAACTATGAGTGACCTATAGCATCCAGGGAGTAAGTGCTAGGTCATAATGCCACACCCAGTATCAAGATCAAGGAAGAATACTATTGACAACATCCTAGAATTGAGCCATACAAGTACATGCAACTATAGGGGTGAGAATACTATACAATTCTCGTGGGGTAATCCCTAAATACGAATAAGAAATCGACAATAAATTCATTTGCATATGAATATTCATGCAAAAATTATAGGCATCAATACTAAAGTATGTACATCATGTAACACCTAATATTTAACCCCAATACACCTAGGACGTATCAAGATTAATTATTAGTTTTTACTTCTCTTTAAATTCATTTACAAAATACTTCACAGAAAATCAGGTAAATTTTTTTTTTGAAATGAATTCATGTAAAACAAAGTGCGAGCCTTTACGTAACATAAATATAATGTGAAGCGGAAGAATAAATAAAACTTCAGAACATAAGCATTAAAGAACACATCCATCATGAAAACATTCTTCATCACATTAGTTAACATAGTTTAGTACAATACCTCGGAATATAAAAGAAACATAAAGTCTTACCCATATTAGTGGGCAGAGCTTCCATAAACAACATATAATAAGAAACATAATAACAAATACATGAAACAACCAAAAGATACTCCCAGAAAGCAACCCTCCTCTAAAACCTCCGCAACGCAAATCCTCGGGACGTCGATATGTAGCCTACGGCGCTCAGAAGCTCCGCAGGATGTGGCCCATTGGAAAGAGAGACGTGGGCATGCGATCGGCGGAAACGACGTGACCACCTCGATGAGGGCGTCTCTCGGTCGTACACGCCTCATCTCAGGCCTGAAGCTGAAGGTTGTCCTCGCTACCCCTATTAGTCGCAAAGGCACTGGAGGGCGGAATCCTAGGAATAAGGGTAGAGGGGATGAATCCTCGGGCAGGTCCTGGGCATCGATGTATGAGGGGTACATATTTGGATATGGGTCACGCGAGGATGATGGCGGGCATGGAGTCTACTACGTGGGGGCGCGTCCTCTCAAAAATCATGTCGTCGCCAAAGGGGGAAGTTGAAGTGAAGTGGAAGTTGGAACTGGAAAGGCAAATGGGCGTTCCGTGTATGCAAAAATGCGTATGACATCGACCCTGAAGTGAGTGGGCTGATGATGGGACAGTAGTGAGCTCCCACACGGGTGCGTGAACAAAATCGACGGACGCCATGAATGTCTGAAGCGTAACGGAAAGAAACAAAGAGAGGGGTGAGAATCTGCTTAAAGATCTCATGGGAAACCTCTTCTATCCTAGTGTCATCGTTTACGCCCCAGGAACCTTCAGTTTATTATAAAAAGGTTAAGCATGCAAAGGTTCATTATGAGTTTTCACAAGATATTTATCCAAGGTCCATGTCTTTATAATGTGTCTTAATGCATGTATGCAGCATAATAGTTCATGAATGCATGACGGTACTATAGCCAAACAAAACAATAATCAAACAACATTTTAGTGGCATGTAGTTCCTCTTTGAACATTGTTCTTTCTTTCTTATTCTTGTGACACCAACATCATAATAGTAACCGCCCTTTCTAACTAGGCTATGAGCTCATACCTTAACTAGTCGTCACTAGTTCTTACTTTTGTATCCTCTTGATCACCGAATCATAAACATAATCATATTCATCATAATCATCATGATCATCATAATCATCATAATCCAACTCCCAAAATACGGGTAGGGGCCTAAGAATAGCACATCATGGGACTTTTCCTTCTTCAAAACGTTCGAAGCTTGGGTTCAAGCCAAGTGACTTGCTTGCTTGGGGGCTAATGTCTCTATCAACAAGTTTTACCTTCTCCTCAGGAAGGAGAAGTACGTCTCGGTGTGTCACCTTAAACATCATATTTCTCAAAAACTTTTCTTATGTCTCTCAAATTTGATGGAAATTCGAGCATAACGCTATTTATTGAATTTTCTCAAATTGAGTCATGCCGTATAATCTCGTCACATGCATCATTTTCATGGAAACTTCTAAAATCAATAACTTTCTAGTTCACATGAGCATATTCCTCAATTTCATTCATATTTGAAACCTTATGCATCTTAAATACAACATTTCATCATATCATCATACCAATCATACACATAAAGTTTCATGCTCAAGGAACTAAGATAATCACATCACCATAAATATGTTAAAGGTTCATAATCACAAGTATGCTCTCTTCGGCACCTATCTCATAGTATCTTATGCTTTGACCCTTGCGAGCCTTAAACTTGTATTTGCATCATTATTACCCTCAAGAGGTTAACACTTAAACGTTTCTCTAAGATTTGAACTCACCAAAATTCCAAACAGCACCTCACATAAAGGGCAAAATTATCATATGCTTACGGGGCTCTAAAATCTCGATCGTGACCCTTTTTAGTAAGTGCTCGCCTAAAGCTCCATAATCAATTCCTAAACAAATTATGAGAGATTCCTAGGCATGTTCTCTAAGTTATAAACCATTTTTCCTCAATCTAACTATGCTGAAATAAAATTATGTTTAGCCATTTCTAAGAGTGCTAAAATTCCCTTTTAAGTTCTTATCATCACCTTAAACTTATAAATCAACACCTAATCATTTATGAAGGGATTTTGTACATGTCTTACTAATTATGAACCACTTTATCCTTGATTCAATCATGCTGGAATAATTTGCATTTTTATGCATTAAGGTGTTCTAGAATTCTTATCTCTAATCCCTTTCAAGTTACTTATTCTTTTGTAACTTTTTAAATGATCCCTTGCTTCACTCAAACATAACATTACACATTTTACACCTTAGCAGGGCATTATACAGTAGCCAAACATAGAGGGCAGAACTGAAATCATAAGCCCATAAAATCACATAATCTCTTGAGTTGAAATGCATATAAGTTGCTAGTTTTCTCTTGGGACATTCAGGAACAAAAGTGTCTGGTAATCGATTACATGTATCTTAGTAATCGATTACAGAAATAAAATTAATTCTGGTTCAAAACAAGGTAATGGATTACATAGGTGCTGATTGGATTACTTAGGTTAGTATTAGGAAAAATAAAAAACATAGGGGTAATCGATTAGGGTTTCAAGAACAAGTTTACACTTGAAAAAGCAGCCGTGGTCATCGATACATTGCCTCTTGGTAATCGTTACCAAACCAAAAGTCCTTGGAAAACCCTTCCTGGTAATCGATTACATGGATGGTAACCAACCCAAAACCTCTGGAATTTGAGAAAACATGATTTTTGACACATTCCAAACTATTTAAACATTGAAACCTCATAAAATAGTTTTCAACATTTTCTTGAAATCATTCATGCATTTTACAAGAAACAAACCATTATTGAATCATACTAAAACTCATCCATTTCTTTTTGACTAGAGTTCCCTTTATAGGATACTTGGGGCAAGTCTTTGAGCTCTAAGTATTTAGGTGATAGCATAATCTTAAACATGCTATGCACTTAGTTTACTCTTCATTACAAAGTAAAGTGAGAGCATAAAATAAATATGAGATGCAACTTCATTATTATCTTTAAGGATTAAGTGATAACTTGAAGTATAAACATGAATATGCAAGCTTGGGAATTTAAATATGGTAATGCAAGTTCATTCATTTATTCTTATTGTGAAATTAGTGATGGCATAAAAATAAACATGAGATGCAAGACATAAATTTAAACATGGATGCAACTTATTTTTTATCTTAACTAAAGCTCTTACAAGACTTTTAAAGGAACATAAACCTAAAACCCATTATGTCTCATAAGGCAAGCTTTAGAGTTCTTAGCACCTAGACTTCAAAAGAAGTCTTAAGGTTTGAACTTCATCATCAAGTTTAAGGAAATGGACACAAAGTTCAACACTTGTCTAAACAAAACTACAAGGACTAAGTCATATTCTTATTTTATTGCTCATGGGCTTCAATCTAGAGTAAAACTCTGGGGGCAAGGAACAGAACTTTAAGGTTGGCAAGGGTAACTTAAGCTCTTTGAAATCATGTGATTAATTTTCTTTAACAACTTTGTGATCTACTTTACATTTTTAGCACAAATTTGTTCAAACCAAGGCAAATGAAACTGAAATCTTTAGAGAGAGAAAAGAAAGGAACCGAAATGAAACTAAAGAAAAAGAAATACGAGCATGTATGGTCCAAGACCAAGTTGTTTCAAGCTTTAGAGGTTCTCACATGACATCAACAAGTCATTATCTTGAAACCTCATCATCAAGCTCATATTATTTTATAAAATGGCCTCTTGGCCGGAGATGAAAAGAAAGAGAGAAAGGAGTTTGAACCAAGAGAAACTAGAACTCTTCTTGAAGAACACAAGCAAAACATTAAAACTTAACCCCTACCTAAAGTAGTTGAAGAGAGGAAGGAAAGCTTGAGTTCTTGATGAAATGGAGAAGGGAAAATCCTCTTGAAACTTGAAGGAAGAAATCAGCCAAAGTGAGGAAGTTTG
>JAMLFY010000004.1:33446523-33541331 GCA_030441495.1 Dalbergia oliveri | reverse complement strand
AGATACAATAAAAACCATAACCCCACCCTTAAATCTCAAAACTAAAAATTTTATACACACTTTAGAGCTCAAGAAATATGGAATTTCAAGCATTCCATAACAATTATTCCATCCAAGTTTTGCCATTAAGTTATTATTTTAGGCAAAAAAAAATCACAACAAAACCTAAGCCGCATCCATAAAATCCTTTGAATGCCATAAAGGTACATGAGGAACAACTGATCTATGAGCCTATCAGGAAACAAAAACAAAAAACAAAAACAAATACACTCCAACACATCATTTTTGAGTTTCTGAAAGCACCATAACAAAAAGTTTTTTTCTTCCAACTTCATCTTAGAGCAAAAATAGAGGGCAAAGAAAGGATTTTTGAGAAAGAAACCCTTACCTAAGAAGCCACAAGGTAGGAGGAACTCTCTAAAGTGGTAATGGATTAAGCAAAAAAAAAAAAAAGCTTTATGCTCGCTCTTGGTCATGACTTTGATGCTCCAAATGGGGAGGAAGAGAGCTCCAAATGTTCAGGCTTTGCATATGATGAAGTGTAAGAGTTGGAGGTTGTGGTCCTTGATTAATGGTGATGGGTTATGGAAGAATGAGAAGATAAAAAGGAGGAAAAGAATCTGGATGGTATATGTTAGGTCTTGTAAGAAGAAAATGAGATGAATATGTTTGAGGTTGATGGTCATGGATTTGGTTTATAAGGGAAAGGAAATTTCATGGGGTATTATTGCAAAGTGTGTTGTGTATGTGTGGCTACAGAATAAGTGAAGGAATAAAGGATTTTGAGTTTTTTTTTTCACTTAGTTGTGACTGTGGGTAGTGAGTGAGGGTAGATATGTAAATAAGTGTGTAAATAAGGAAATTTGAGAATTTCACATGATAAGTATGAAAATAATAATATGATTCAAATTTAAATATTAGTTTCATACATACTTTTAATTCAAAAAACTATTATTTTGTGTATGTGTCTTACCATTTGAAAATATGGGAAGGATAGTGTAAATGTAATGTGGTGAGGGGTGTTAGTGTAATATAGGACAATGGTAGTTTAGAAATTCAATACACACACACACACTCACAAAAAAATTAAAACAACTTATAAGACATTCACTAAAAATAATATTTTCATGTAGCTTAAATTCAAATCTATTATATTTTAATAAGGTGCCTTGAAACTTGAAATTTTGGGAGGAATTTGATTTAGATTGAAGGAGTCCAAATTTTCAAAATGCACCATCAACCTTAAATAATTAAACATAACAATTAACATAAATATGCAATTAAACTGAAGAGGTTAAATTTGATTAGGAATGATTAATTGTTTGTTATTTATTTAATTAAGGAAGTAAATTCTTAATTAGACTCATTTATCCTTGATTAACCACAACTAACATACATTCAAGATAAAACGAAATTGAGGTATATAAAAGATCATTGTAATGCCCCATTTTTCCTTATGTGCAAAATGACCAAAATACCCTGAGGTCATTTTTGCATGAGAATTGAGGGAGTTGGTTTGGCCATCCTCAAAGGGTTAGTTTAATAATTGAAGGGGACTATATGTGTTTTAGATGGCAATCAATGTGAAATTTGCAATTCCTGATTTTTCATGCGAAAATTAAAAATGCCCTTAAGGTAATTTAATGCGGATTAAGTGATTATGAACACATTCATCACCTGAGTTGGATATGTTAATTTAAGGGATATTTGATGTTTTGGGTGATTCTTAAATTTTCTGTAAAATTACCATTTTACCTAGTCAATGCTAATTAAGCCTAATTCAGTAATTAAGAGAATATAGGCTATATTAGGTTCTAATTAAAGATAATTTATTTTTTATTAATTAATCTTGAGTCAAAATAATTATTTTGAGTTAATTGGACCTAGAATGATAGAGAAACTTAATCTACTCTTAAAGACATAGAGGAAACATGATGATGTCACCAACCACTACACTTGTCTTGTAGTGGCTACACATTATGACATAAAGACAAAAGCTACTTTATTATGACTAATGGCACCTTAATGATGATTAATTAAATTAATCTTGATTAGACCAAGTTAATCCTATTTTGACCATTGCTTTTACTATACTACCTCTACTTAGTATACTTTCTTACTGAACTACCCCCACCTTTTTGTCTAAACCCTAAAATACCCTAAACCTAATCCAACCACTCCACCTTTCCTTCTTACCCTCTTGTCTGCCACCCTTTCTACCCATTATCATCAGGTTTCATCTTTCTTGCAAAGAACACTCCACTCTCATTTCCTCTCATCTCTACCATTTCCTCCATCACCTCCAACCTCATAACTTCTTCATTTCTCCACCAAATCCAACAAACAAAGACACTCCATAGCTCTTCCACCCAAAAACCCAAATCCACCATTAGTTTTTCATGAAAAAGCCTCCATCTACCTGTTTCTATTGTGGCCGAATTGTTGTTGTAGTGATAGAAATAGATTTTTGCTTCTTTCTTTGAGCTTGAGCTTCAAGGAGCTTGTGGCTGCCTTGATCTCCAACAAAGACCTTTTCTTTGTGTAGGGGTTTGTGTTTAAACTTGTTTTCTTATTTTATGTTTGGATTTTCACTAAAAAGGTTTGAGTTTTGATGAATGCTTAAGCTTGAAAGTTGTCTTTTTGCTACTCTTCCTTTCTTTTCAAAATATTTGAAGACTCATCATTTTCACTTCTTCAAGTTGTGGCCTTCACATGTTGTATGGGTAAAGATTTTTGTTTCAAAATCTAGCACTATAGCTTTACTCTACTCTTTAAAAGTGTCACTTTCATGTATTTTATGAAAATTTTGAGTAAGCTTTAATATTTTTGAGTTAGGTCACTGATT
Source organism: Dalbergia oliveri (assembly GCA_030441495.1). NCBI lineage: Eukaryota > Viridiplantae > Streptophyta > Magnoliopsida > Fabales > Fabaceae > Dalbergia > Dalbergia oliveri. The sequence goes on along the minus strand of JAMLFY010000004.1, from coordinate 33,538,486 downwards.
TAGAGGGTTTATTATGTTGGTAATGTTTGCTTCAAAAACTATGTTCATATTTAGAATCTACACATAAAAAGGAGCACATTCATGCATGTTTCAAAGTTTTGCAAAAGCTTGGATTTTGGGGTGTTAGTGTTCGGCCTGGGCTTGTCCATATAGAAGGAAAATTTTGTTTTTAAAACTAATCACATATTTGGAATCTACATGAAAAATGGAGTGGGTACATGTGATTTGGGTATTTTTGTGATTATGTAGAGATTTTGGGCTAAAAATATAAGTTTACAAAGTTAAGGGGCTTTTATGTAAAACTGAATTTTTTTAGTGTGTAATATATCAAAATAGACTCTTGGAATAGAAATGTATGCGTTTGAAAAAAAAAGTTTTGGGGTTATTTTTGCAATTTTAGCAAAGTTTAGGGGTCAAACTGTAATGTTACAAAGTTTAGGGGTTTTATGCAAAAACTAAGTTTTGGATGCAAAGCTATAAAAATGGGTTATGGAACAGTAAAATATGTGCTTGAGGGGGCAAAATGAGTTTTGGGGTTGTTTTGCAATTTTCATAAACTTTAGGGGTCAAAATGCAATTTCTCAAAAGTTTAGGGTTTTGGTGTAAATTCTGAAATTTCAAGTGAAAGGCAGTAATTTTATATATGTTTTTGGATAAAAAATTAAGTTATGAGCTATTTTATAAATTTAATAAAATTTGGGGCTACCTTATAGAAAAAACTAAAAGTTGTAAAGTCTTTAAAAAGTAAATTTTTGGAATTTGTAACATAAAGGAAGGTAGGCCATGGTGATTATAAATCTCAGGAAGAAAAAACGTACCTTCAAAATACTCTTATTATCAAACTTAAACGGTTCAGATGAGATTTATAATTTAATTTTAAATGCGTTGATGACTTAAAATTAATTGAATGCAAGATGCTTATTTGTTGCATTGATTGTATACTTGATCAGAATATGAATAACTATTATGACATACTTGACTAGATGCATTGGAAATATATGTAATATTAATTGTCATATTTGATACCTTGGTTGGACTAGTTGCATGTGCATTTATCTTAGCATTGTTAATGATTGATTCTTGATTTGAGTCTCATTAATGGAATGTGTTAGTCAAGTATGCATTAAGGCATGGATAAAGGAAATCATGAGCTTTGGACACTGCTATGGTGTACCCCAAAGTGCATTTGCGAGCCCATTGCGAAGTAAGCAAAATGGAGCAAGTAAGGTGCTGGATGTATAAGTGTTACACCATGGCATGAACCAGGGGAACAAAAGTATGAATGTTTATATGTCTAAGAACTCACACCCCCTTACACTAGGTTCAGCCCCAATAAAATTTTATTGATGACTGATCGCATTTATACATCATAATGATGAAAATTATTTATGACTAGTCAAGGTTTGGTACTGATCGATTCAAGGATGGGTATGGCATTATAATATATATATATATATATATATATATATATATATATATATATATATATTAGGTATGAGCTCATAGCCTATGGGTCCTGAGATTAAAGCTTAAGTGATAATGATCTATGTTATGACTTATTCCTGCTCACCATTTATGTTCGCTCTTTCATGCATGCATGTATGTGTAGGATTATGTTCGTCTCTTTTCATTCATGCATGTGCTTACGAGATTATGTTTCATTCTTTCATGCATGCATGTGGCCTGAATGTTATGTTTATTCTTTCCATGCATGCATGCCTCATGAAAAGTATATTTTAGTGCATAACTATTATTATGAATATCCTTACCTAACTTGATGCATTCACAATCAAGACCATATTAAAATGAAATGTCCACTTGATAATAACGTTTGCGAAAACTCAAAATTTGGATTGCATTTATGGCATGAACACCTTTTCTATAATAAACAAAGTGGGCCAAGACGTTCCATGATGACACCATATAAGTTTTACTATTACTAAATTCATTAGGATTCTTACCCCTTTTAAATTTCTATGTACGTGTAACGACCGGTTTTAGTATTGTTGTGATAAAATGATTAATTGTGAATAATCTATAGGGATTTTGAAAATGGCAGACACGATTATTATTACAACAATATGAGGAGTTTGTATAAAAAAAATGAAAATTTATTTAATATTATTAAAAATTCAATATAATAACATTTTAATTAAGATATAGAATTAGACCCTATAATTGGTATAATGACATAGATAAAATAAGGATAAGGATAAATAGATATTTTAACCCGGTAAAGTTTCTTTTATGTCAATCGGGATGAAATGATAATAATCGGTACATCACAATGGTATTAACCAGTACACAAAACACTTAGTCTAGATAAAAATAATTGATATTATGGATCCCGATAATTTTTACTTATGAAATTAAATAAATATAGATATTTCTAATCCATACAAGGCATATCAATCCAGAAAAAATATAATTTCCTTATATTATTCTCAAGTTAGTGATATTATAAAAAGGAAAAGGAAATGAAATGTCTTTTTTCTCTTTCCCCAGGCTTCACGTTGCTTCTTCTTCCTCACCATCTTCCATTTTCACTTCTTGAAACTCCATCAAACAACTAAGTTTCCGAATGATACACTTAGATAAGCACCTAAGCTAGTTCAAGAATAATTCCTCTACATCAAACTCAAGCCAAAACCTTCTTTTTCATCTTCAAATATGTCCAAATATCAGCATATATAAGGGCTAAAAAGTGGGTTTGAGGCTTGAATTAAGAAGAAAAGCTAGATAAAGTTTAGCAAAAAGCTTGGAAGAAAGGTAGGAAAGATTCTAGTCTATTGCTTTGTGATTGTTTGACTATTTTTGCTAATATAAACTCTTGAATATGCTTGGAATTATGTTGATGAAATCTGAAATTTATTTTCAAGATTCACATATATGAGTTTTTAGAGGTAATTGATACAATAGATATGTGTTTTATAGTTCAAGAACACTTGTAGATTGATTGAATTAATATAAGAAATTTATTAAGTAAATGAAGAGATTTTGATCCATAGAAGAAAAAACTTGAAGTTCACCTAAGAAACTTGGTTTCTTTTACTTGAAAGATTCAAGAATTATCACGCAAGTGGTTTTACAAATTTCTGATGATATAAAATCTCATAAAAGATTAGATTTTTAGAAAATCTTAATCAGACCAACAGATTTATAGAAACATCTCATCACAATTTAGTAGATTTTATAGAAAATTCATAACAGTTTAGTAGATTTTATGAAAATCTCATAAATGTTTAACCTTTCTTTAAAAATCTCGTAAAAGTTTACTAGACTTTGTAGAAAATCTTGTAAGTTCTTCAGCAAAATCTCATAAAAATTTTAGTAGATTTTAGCAATAAATCTCATAAAAATTTAGAAATTTCATAAGAAATTAGGAGAATTTTAATAGAATATCTCATAAGATTCTAAGAGATTTTGAATATCTCATAAGACTTCAAGAGATTTTTTTGAGTAGAATTATCTCATAAGAAATTAGGAGGTTTTCAAGAGAAAAATCTCATAGTAATTCAGAAGACTTAACAGAGAAAATATCATAAGAGTTAAGGAGATTTCAAGAAAATCTCAAAGCAAGAGTATGAGATATAGAGCTATTAAGAAGAGATTTTACTTTATAATTATGAGATTTCCTAAATAAATGATAAAGTTTCATATGAAGAAAGAAAACTTAAGAAATAAGTCTTATGTAATATTAATTGCTTAATGATAAGCTCATGGATTCACGGGTAGTAGTAGACGTGCTACGCCCTTAAACTATATCAGGTTGTAATTGCGACAACATTACATTGTTATGAGAAAGGGATGTATTAGAAGCAGAGGCTATTCACAATGATGTAGTATATATTGCATCTAGTGGACTATATCAGGTTGTAACATGATGATGTTACATTTTGACAGTTTTAATCACAAAGAAAATATTCAGAAGAGTCCTATGAGTTATACCATTAGTTTAAAATTATCTAATAAAATTAAGTCACAGAAGTAATGATACTAACGCTGAAAACTCTATGAAACAACCAAATATTGAGTAATTAGTTATGAATCCTACGATCTTTTTATTTCAAGCATAAGTGCACTCATAACACTATATTTAATGAGTAAAGGAATAAGCAAGCTAGTTATTTCAAAAGAAATTGAAGATACTTTAATTATTTTAATACTACATTAACATCACTATGTTGTAGACTAGTGTTTTTCCTACTAGGAATCTTTAATTCTCAAACCGTTATCATTTTACATAGATTGCTATGATGGTGAGTATTTAATGGAGATTCTTCTGGTATTGGCATTTACTCAGACCTCTGATAAGCTGATATGGAGAATTTAATTGAGTCTTTTATTTTCTTTTAATTGATTTTGAGTAGTCCCTACCTAGACTAAAGGGTTTCTGCGTAAACCATAAGGTTTGATATAAGCTATGTATATGGTTGATTTGTCTCGGATAATAGAATTATGTATTGATATATTATTTATGTTCAAATTTAGCGATTAGAGAAAACGTTTTATGTTTGTTTGAAAGTAGCTCATATGTAATATATATATATATATATATATATATATATATATATATATATATATATATATATATAACTTTCTAAGATCAAGCAAAGTTATTAAGTAACAACTACTCTTAGATGAGTAGACATGTTGGCAATGATGTTTGAGTTTGCGGACAAATAGAGATGGTAACGGAGACATTGCTAGGATTATTAATAGTTACCCTCTTATATCTCTGGCATATGATTATCATTTTGACTTGGGTTATGTATGTTGAACCTATGTGGCCGTTGGACATGCTTATCTATTATGTTTACCTACTATGAACCTCGGCTTTAATAGACAGCTTGGGTGGTTGGGCATTGTGGCACAATTTTATATATATATATATATATATCGAGGTATTTCAAGTGATGGGTTTGAGATTGTCTTGGTGCTTAGTTTATAATATTATGTTGTATGTTCACTTCCATTTATATGGTTTAGTGTAGAATACTATTTATGCGTAAAGGCTTCTATTTTTTAAAGTCGTCTCTTTAAGAAACAATAAAAAAAAGGGCCCATATTTTTAAGTTTTTAAAAAAGTTCAAGGTTATGCTAAGGTCCTAAGATGATCCTTTAACGTTAAAACCAAATACGACTAGAGCGCACTTCATTATACGAGAGGTTACACTAGTAACTACCAAAGAGTACACAAAATCATAAAATGGTGGATAAATTTATTAAGAATTGAATTTGGAATGACAAGGATAAAGAATGTTATGAGAAAACCATGTATGACAATGCCCTAACCCCTAAACTTGAAGGGAGGAAGAAACTAACAAAACCATGAAAATATCTTACTGAACATGTGGAGGGAAGAATGGAAGAGAAACATGAGAGCAAGGAAGAGAATGCTAGAAGGCAGCTAGGTGTGTTTCTCGAGCTTAGGATGGATTTATATAGTATTGGAGGTGTTTAAATGAAAGTGCATCATTTTGGGGAATTTAGACACAAAACGTGCATCCATGCAAAGACGTACTTCTGTAGGTTCAAATAATGTGTGCTTGTGCAATAAAAATGTGGTTACGTGCAACACATGGTGACGGGGGAGTGATTGCGGCAAGAAGACACGAACAAGGAGTGGTGCCTAGCAAGGCCTCTAGTGGAGGGGTACATGAATGAACCGATTACACACCCAAATGGAGGAATGATCTATATAGGTATGAGACTACAGTTAAGGAGTGCTTATATGAATTGATTGACACTACCTATGCCACAAAGATGCATTTTTTTTTCGGAGCCCATCGGAAAAACTCCACAATTAAGCGTGCTTGACTTGGGGTAATTTTGGGATAGGTGACCTCCTGGGTTTCCCAAGAAGCGTATAAGTGAGGACAAAGCACGCTGAAAAGGGCCATGTTGGTTTGTGGGCGGTTGTTAATCCATAAAGGGCGGAGGGATGTTACAAATGGTATCAGAGCCTACACCTCTCCTATACGGTGTGTTCGAGGACGAACCAAGCAAGCTGTGGGCATGTAATGCCCGGACGAGGGAAAGGAGTGATCGCCATGCAAGAAGGCACGGACAAGGAGCGGCTCCTAGCAAGGCCTCTAAGGAAAGGGGTACATGAATGAACCGTTACACACCCGAATGAAAGGGATCTTTAGTCTGTAGGAGGATGGGATAGAGGTAAGGAGGGCTTATATGAATTGATTAATACTACCTATGACACAAAGATGCATCTTTCTTTTCAGGAGCCAATCACAAAAGAACTCCAAGTTAAGCATGCTTGACTCTGGGCAATTCGGATGGGTGACCTCTTGGGAAGTTTCTCAGGAAGCGTGTGAGTGAGGACAAAGCACGCGAAAGAGTCGTGTTAGTTTGTGGGACAGGTGTCAATCCATAAAGCGGCAGGAGATGTTACATTACATGCATAGCCCAAAAATCAAGGGATCTCTGAACTAAAGGGAAATAGGGCACCAAAAATGTGCATCCATGCATTAAAAATATGCATTTGTGAAAAACCAGAATGCATATTCGTACAATAAAAGTGAACGTCCACATGAAACAAAAATGCACATTTGTAGGTAAAATTGTGCATTTTTGGGCTGTAAAATTCTATAGAGTTTGTCCAGGGGCTTTGAGGAGGCCTTCTTAGCCAAGAATGGGCTTCCTAAGGGTACTTAGACCTGGAACATTACACATATATGAATGTGTTGAATTAGAGTAACTTCTAAACTCTCCAAAATGGGGAAGACTATCCAAAGATTTGTACGTAAATATGAAATACGAAAGAAGGGATAAGTGAGTCTTGTGGAATCAATAAAGGGCAAATAGTCTATATGAAACGATTACAAGCCCTAGTAGTAAACTAGGGTATATACAAAATTAGGGATGGTAAAAACATCCACTAAACCAGATACATGTAGGATTGATAATAGGGATTAGGACTGTGACAAGTCTCTAGTCCCCATAGGGACAAGGGCATAGTCTTCATTTATTAAATGGGATGATTTTGGGAATAAGGCCTTTTCCCCATGGAGTTCCACAAATTTCCAATACAAAATATGATTCTAGAAACAAAATGAATTAAGAATTGTTTACCGTCAAAGCAAATTTCAAACAAAGATCTAATATTCGTCATCAAATATTAGTTTAATAAATCATCATAAGTTGAAGATCTTGCATTACTATTCTAAAATCTTTATTCAATCCTCATATAAATGCATTTCCTCATTATCAAATTTCTAATACCAAAACGCATCATTATGTATATATGTAATCATCAAATATCCAAGTTATTAGAAAAACAAATCAATATATAAAATCATTGAAATCCTTCGGTTCCTTATAGGTTCAAAAATACAATCCGAGATTTTATTATCAAAGTAAACGGGTGCTAAGCCAACTTGATAGCTAAAAGTGGGGTTGTTTATTACACTAAATAAATCCATGTGAGTCTACGAGCTATTACCACTACCTATTCAAATTCGTATTTTTTTTTTTCAAAACAAGCTTACGAAACAAATAACTATTTTATGTCACTATATATAATTTTCTTCTAAAATGAACAAATATTTAAAATAGGCTAAATATAAACTCTAAACTGAAGCAATATCAGTTGTGACAATGATTGAACATGCTCAAATGTTCTAAAATCCTAGAATGTTATTCAAGATAATTGTGAATTTAGTTGGCTTGTTATTAGTAAGGATGTTATTATAATATTTTTCTTTGCCTTCTAAACTTCGATAAATTTTATTTTAATTTACCAACCTTTAGCAGAAAAAATCAATCTTGTTTGTACTAACATTACCAACAAAAAAAATCTTTGTTTGTGCTGAAATGCATGACAATGTGTTAAAATCAATACATTTGTATGCGCCTTAATCATATCATTAACCTAAGCTTTTGTGGGTGTTCATTGGCTTCGATGAACAACATATGTTAATAATTTGTCAGAAAAACTATAGGCTAACCTAATGGTTGCAAATGATATTGTTGGCATGACCCAAAAGAAAATATTCTAGCTCCTAAAGTTCGTATATCTATGATTTGTTGATAACACTTTAAATAGTTTTAGTTTAATTTATTATTTGATGTGTTAATGTGTATTTGATTAGCTAGTACATAGCAAATCTTAGATTATAAAGAATTTGAAAGACATATTTATAATAGCAATGTGGCAAAAGGGGTTCATTGATAAAGTTAAAAAAAAAATAGCATTTGATCATTGTTAAGCTCAAAATGGCTAGTGTCAACTTATCATATTAAACAATTATATATATTTCATTTTCATGTTGCATTATGCGGAATCATAAACTTTGCATATAATATATTCAAACAAAATTCGATGAGAGGAAGGAAAAGAAATAATAAGGAATATAATGTGTTTTTGGGGTTTTAACGTGCCTATTAGAATTATTTATTAAAGCTAAATCAATTTATCTTTTGATAACAATCATTATCTTAAGAGGAAGTGCCAATTAACATCCTTTTGAATATGTCTTTTCTTTCTTCCCAACATGATAAGCCAATCCTTGTAAAAAGGTGCATCTATTGAGAGTTTCTCACATGCTTCAACATGATCCCAAAATTTCTATTGATTTCTATTCTCCTTCTTTAAATATGTAATTAGAAATCTCCTCCATACTTTCCTTATTTTGTGATTTTTATCAAAGGCAAGAAAAATGCTTCAGTTTTTTATAATCTTTATGAGCCATGGACAGACTAAACTTCTTTATATATATGTGGACAAGGTAAAAGAGAGAGCTATTGTTAAAATTAATAGACTCCGTTATTATAGTTTTGTGTATTCATTGCACTCTATCCATATTATCTTTACATATGTTTTAATTGGATATATACCTCCTGGAACCCAAAATATGTATGTTTTAATTGGAATATGTTACTATCATTTATCACATTTGGAGTTTACAAATGTGACCAATGTTTTTGATGGTCTATCCCTTATTTTTTTTATAAGAAATGTTTTTCACCCTATTTATGAAAAACATTATGGAAATATCATGACTTTGTATGAAACTATTACATGTATTAGAATATGAACATTTAGTTTTTCCTTTGTATTTATCAATCATTTAAAAACAATTCTCTTTTGATATGTTTAATTAATTGATGTTTAACTAATAGACATATTTTTATATTATTCATATAATTTCAAACTTAATATTTTAATCATCTAAAAAAAATAGTACTCATGTCTTACTTATGACAAATGGACTATTTTTTTCTTTTTGTTTACTTTATAGAATTTTGATATTATGATTTTTTGTAAAAAAATATTATTTCCTATTTTTTCAGGGTAAAACTTCATTTATATCTCTGGTCTTTTACCAAGATTTTGACTTAATTTTTGGATTTCTTTAATTCTTTATATGTACTTAACACTTTCAAAACATTTCAATCTTTCCCTTTCAATAAATAACATTCAAATTATAGATGAAAAAATTGATGTAGAGGCCAAATTATAAAATCAAAAGGTCATAAAAAATATAAAATGTCATATTATTGGTGAGATCATGATAAAATATAAAATTTCAAATTTACGTTTAAAATTTGGGTGTCATTTACGTGTTTCAAACATTAGAGATGAAATTGAACGAAATACCTTTGGGACCAAATAAAAATCTTGATAAAACATGAAGAACATAAATGAAACTTTATCCTTTGTTAATAATAAGTTCATCCTATAGATATATGTATATGAAAAAATGAATGAGTGTAAAATAATAAAAATGAACATGAATTATTACATATATATTATCTTTTACGACTTGTATGGTGTTTGAATTGAGCATGGAAATGAAATTGAACATCCCATATGAAACCATATAAATGTAATATACTCTTTATTCCTACATATAAAACCCCTTTATTAAAATAAATTTTTTTGTTAGCTATAGTTTTTAATTATTACATTTAATTAAATTATTTTAAATTATAAAAAATGATTATAAATTAATTTTAATTTTTAAAAATATTTATTATGTATAGAATATACATTTCCATCTAACCATATTTCTTAAGACCTTAATTTTTCATATCCTCATCATTTATAATTTTATTAGAAAAGTACTTCTATATTTATCATAATCGAATAACTTTTTTATTATTAAAAGTGCATTATAAAACAAATTTATGCTTCTCTTTTGGGTTCTGCTTTTGATTTCGCTTTTGAAGAAGTAGTTCTCTTAGAATCTTGACCAATTGAGGTTATTGTTCTTACTAATGTGTATTTTGTTGATCATTGGCACCTTCACTCGCTTTAGCAATCTCTTTACCAATTTTGAACAAAGTTCGTCAACCTTTCCCTTTCTCTCGATTGAAAACTCCTTAATTTAACAAAGTGATCAAGACAATCTTTACTCATTTTGTTTTCCCTCTTTTGAAATATAATCTGAAGTCTCATTTCTACATTTGTCTGTGAACATAGTGGTAACGTTCCAATGGTTCATCATAAGGTTGAGGTTCTAATGCCAATTGATGCTGATACCATTGCATTCTTTGACACATAGTAACTTGAATGACTTTACACATAAGTAACAAGATACAAGTAACTCGATGTTGAGGCTTGCCATCTTTTGGTGATGCAAAAGTAAGGAAATGCTAAGTATTAATTATTAACTGTTATATTGAAGGACCTTAGACAAAGTAAGCTTCTTCATATGTATATTTATATATGTGGTGTATGAGGTTAAAAGAAGTTACAAGTTGAATTTAATTGATTAATATTATGTTATTACTTTTTTATCAGTTACTTACAATAAGTACCAATTACATTCCCAAAAACTATTAATGTCTTGTAGTTTAGCATATTCATCTTTGTCTCATAATCATTTATGTAACACCCTAACTTTTAACCTCATACGCTCGAGTCGCATTTCAGTTCATTATTAGCGTTACGCCTTTGTTTCAGATCTTGACTTACTTTCTTTAAAATATGATTAATAAAATATGACTAAATTTTTCTTTTTGAACTTAAGACTTAAAATATGAGCCGCGTGCGCATAGATACTGACCATTAAACGTAAAACATCAAACGATATACGTCATCATAACAACCATGAGTAAACCATAGAATAATCATGACATAAATTATAGTAGCATATCATAATCATAACATAACAACGATGTCCTCATAAATATAAGGACACCTAGGGGTACCAATTACACTAAACAACTTTAACTAACACAAAACAAAATGTTAACAAGGCTAGACTAGTCTTCATGCTTCCGCTGCCCTGACTGACTAGATGACGTGGTTCCTACGCCCGCGCCTCAAGGAAGATCACGAACATCGCATCAATCCCGTCTGGAGACGACAGAGAGGGAAAACAAAAGGGTGAGAATACTTATACAAGATTCTAGATCAGGCTCCCAACTTTAACACAAGTGTCATCGTCGTCGCCCAAGCCACTTCGGGTTTCGTTATAAAAGAGGTGTTCATGCATAGGTTCAGTTTTAATTTCTCAATTCCCATTATCTGAAGTGGGTTTCTTTTAGCATGAGTCTTGATGGTATGAATGCAGCAAATATTTTATGTATGCATGGCAATGCTAGCATGATAGTCACGTACATCAACATGTATCACTTAATCATAAGCACCAATGGAACCATCACGAAACATATATATGTGCATCTTTTGCTTTATCATTTATGAACTCTTCAGAGTTCCTTTCTTAACTTTTCCACCCCATCATGGTCACCAAAATCCACCCAACCTGCCGCCAACGATTTTCTCATGGTCACCAAAACTCCAAATACACCCATCGCCTAGGAATAAGCTTCAAACCTAACTAGCCGTCGCTAGATTCATAAGGGGAAAAAAAAGGAAATTATATCTTTCTTGGATCATCCCATACAACCCTTAACTTGGGAGTCATAATGGGATCATTTCCACATTATCATATCTCGTATGGATGCAACATGAGCATACAACCATAGAACATCATATAACACATCTTTACTCATATCTCACATTCTCATGCATTTTAAACATAGCATACCTCATTATAGCAACATGCCATACATCCATACATTTTCATACTCATGGTATTTGAATCATTCACATACATCAAGACCATCTATTCGATCTCATTCTCACATCACTCACCTTACCTAAGATATTTTATGCTTTGGCCCTCACGGGTTTTAAACTTGTGTTTTGGTTATCCTAACACCCATTATAGATCATTATCACACCTAAGGGATCATTGCCTATAATTCTCTAATGTTCATGCCTTACTAACATATCCAAACAGCATTGCATCACTTAGGCAGAAAATTATCATATGCTTATAGGTCTGGATTCTCCTTTATAACCCTTTCTAATTCCGTCTTCGCCTAAGGCTCTATAATCAACTCCTAAACCAAATAGGGATTCCTACACATATCCACTAATTATAAACCATTTTCCTTAAGTTCAATTATGCTGAAACAGAATTTACCATTCTTGCATCTAAGTGTTCTAGAATTCTCATTTTAAGTCCTTTCTAGTTACTTGTTCTTTCCTAACTTCCCTAAATCATTCCTTGCTTCACTCAAACATAATTTTACACATTTTAACACCATAAAACAGAATTTATACAGTGGCCAAGTGCACAAGGCAGAACCGAAAATACAAGCATCATATAATCACATAATCTCATGATTTAAATGCATATAAGTTGCTAGTTTCTCTTGGAATCATTTTAGGAACTCAAAACTCTTTTAGAAACCAATTTATCTCATTAAAATCATATAAAAATGGGTAAGGTCAGTAGCTAAATTATTTAGCTCAAGGAATAGATTTAAAACATAAAACTTTGTTCATAAAGTTCTTTAAGTACACCTAAGCTTAGAAAAATTCCAAGACTTAGACTATGGGCACTTATGATTAGATGAACTCATCTCAAGTCCATCATCATCATCACAAGGCCGAAATGGCATTCTTGAAATGCCTCCATTTTCTAAAACTTTATGTAAGATACTTGGGCAAGTCTTTGAGCTCTAGGATATTTAAGTGATGGCATAAACTTAAACATGCTATGCACTTGTTTTATTCTTCATTATAAAATAAAGTGAGAGCATAAAATAAATATGAGATGCAACCTCATTATTATCTTTAAAGATTAAGTGATGACTTGAAATATAAACATGAAATGCAAGCTTGGAAATTTAAACATGATAATGCAAGTTCATTTAGTTATTCTTGAGAGCTTAGTGATGGCATCAAAATAAACATGCTATGCAAGGCATAAACATAAACATAAATGAATGCAACTCATTTTATCTTAACTAGAGCTCTTACAAGACTTTAGAGGAACATTATAACCTTAACCCAATATGTATCTTGACAACATAAAGTGAGCTTTAGAGTTCTTAGCACCAAGTCTTCAAAGAAGCCTTTGGTTTTGAACTTCATCATCAAGCTCAAGAAAATGGACACAAAGCTCAACACTTTGTCTAAACAAACATACAAAGAACTAAGTCATATTCTTTATTTTATTGCTCATGGGCTTCAATCTAGAGTAAAACTCTTAGAACGCCGACCAACTTTAAGGTTGGCAAGGGTAAGCTTAGAGCTCTTTGAAAACATAGGATTAATTTTCTTAACAAAAATTTTAGTGATCTACTTAACATTTTTAACAAACTTTGTTCAAATAAAAGAAAAGGAAACCGAAACCATTAAGGGAAAAGAAAAGAAAACCAAAACTTTAAGCAAGGAAAAAGGAAAGAAACCAAGAGCATATATGGTCCAAGACCAAGTTTTTCAAGCTTTAGAGGTTTCTCACATGGTATCAGAAACCATTATCTTGAAACCTCATCATCAAGCCAAAGTTTTCATATGAAAAGGCCTCATGGCCAAAAGGAAAAGAAGAGAAAGGAGTTTTGAAACCAAGAGAAAACTAGAACTTTATCAAAGAAAACAAGTAAAACTTTGAAGACAAACCCTACCAAAGAATTTTCTTTTTGAAGATGGAAGCTTGATCTTGAAACAAGATGAGAAGAACAACTCCTTCCTTGATGCTTAAAGGAATTGGCCAAGAGAAAAAGAAAAGGAGAAAGGTTTGCTTTGAGTTTTTGAGCTTGGGAATGAAAATTCCATGTGTTTAATGGAAGGTTTATGGTGTTTGTGTGATGGTTCTTTGTGAGCAAGAAAAGATGAGAAGGATGGTAGAACTCTTGAACTTTGAGAGAAAAGAAAGAACTCAAGGTTACTCTTTGAAGCTAAACTTGGCAAATGAACAAAATGCAACCAAGTTCATCCAAGCATGGTATTTATAGAGGAATTGGAACCATGTGGCTGATTGGGGAGGAAGGCCTTGACCTCATGTTCCATGAGGTGAGAGAATTTGTTCCATGAGGCATGGTGAGGATGGTGGAAAGCATGGGCAAGGCATGGGCACACAAGTTTCATTAAGCATATTTTATTGGAAATGAAACATGTGATGGATGATTATTTAGGGAGGAGTAGGGGTCATAATTAAGGCCAATGGGGGGAGGAAAAATTCTCATTTTAATGTTGTTTTATGTGTGTGTAAGAGGTAATTTGGTTATTTATGTAAGAAAATGGATAATTAAGGTGGTTCAAGGCAAGATTAAAGAGTGGTCTTGCTTGATTAGTGCAAATCCACCTTTATTAGGGAGGAATCTCATCATGTGACAACTTCCATGATTTAAGGAAATTGATTGGAATCTTACTATTCATGAAAATATGACATAATGTCTTAAATCAAAGAAAAGGATTTTGAGCTTTTCTAAGCAATCTTAGGTTCTAATTAACCTTAATTAATTATTTTGACTCTAGATTAATTATCAAAGGAATTTAATCTTCGATTAAGCCTAATATTGCTTAGGTTTGCTTAATTACGTCATTAGGCTCACTGTATATTGTTCTAGGGGCAAAATGGTAATTTTGCACTAAACCTTGGACCTTCTGGCAATACAAACATCAATATCCACTTATAAACATCATTTAAACTTCCTGGAAAAGTTTGGGCTCAAACGGCACTTTTACCAGTAAATGCCGGGTATTTTGGTCATTTTGAGCCGAAAGTTCAAAAAATAAAATTTTCAACTTGGATTTCAAATATATCAGGTATAATCCCCTTCAAACATTGAGTTGACCCATTCGAGGACTGCCAGTCGGCTTCCCTGAATTCTGGTAAAAACCTTAGAGGCATTTTGGTCATTTGTACTCAATATAGAAATTCCTGCGTTACAATTTAAGTATGTTTTAATTGGATTATGTTATCATTTATCACTTTTGGAGCTTACAAATGTGCTATTTTGCAAAGATTGATACTACTATTTATTAATGGTTTAGGCCCTTGTTTAAAAAAAAATGTTTGATTTTTTGCTCCATTTTTAACAAAACTATAGAAATATAATGTTTTTTTCCTTTTTAAAAAATCATTAGTAAATGTCACAATTTGACTCTGGTCACATTGCGACCATTGCATTAGAGAAGTTGGCATCCTTGTAGGCCTGAAAAATTCTTACAAAATGGGAAGTTTCTGCTATTTTTTTTTTCACTTCTCTATATTGAAAACCTATACAACAAACTAAGCATACATAGACCTAGTACAGCCTGCTAGAGTTCTCAACTAGTTCACAACACCAACAAAAACATTGATATTCTTCTATTCTAAACTTACTATAAGCACACAATTCACAATGAGAGCTAACCCTCCATATGGCTTATGGAGCAAATCTTGAATATTCACAACTCATTTTTCAATCAAAACATTAACTAAAATTGAAGATGACCCAGATGAGGCCTACATTGTCACAAGCCAATTTAGGAATGTGACCGACATGTAAAGACTAGATCTTCACGAAAGCCTCTAGTAACATGATTGGCTAAAATGCATAATAAGATATATTTACATTCCAAAGCTTAAATTTTGCATAAATGATCATTATAAATCAACTCCAAATAATCCAATATCAATTGAAAAATTATAATCCTAAGTATCTTTAAAACATAAATCTTAAATATAAAACTAAATAATACTAATCTGGGCTATAGTCAAATATAATTAATAAAATACTTGTAAGTTGAAAATAAATAAATATAAACCTATGCATGTCTTGGATTCCTGTTACACAATTCCTGAAGCACTACTAAAATTTACATGAACTAACTTATTACAAGTTTTACTAAAAGCGAAGCTCACCCAAAAGAACCTCTAGCATTACCAACATGGATCCTATGGTGCACTTGAACTTATAGCTATATTCTATAAGGAGGAAAAATAGGGGTGAGCTCATCAAAACTCAATGAGTGAGTCTCCACTCAAAACGCACATGGAACAACAACAAATAATATATAAAGTCTACTTGCGGCTAACATAAAATGTTTTAATGTTTAAATATATATATAACTATATTGAAAAACATATTTTAGTTGGACTCATAAACAATAACTAATGGAGAAACATGAGTTGAATTGAATAAATTAATTATACCTAAGCTTAATAACTGAAACTAAAGGGCACCTGACTACATCCCATAATATGGACACCTTACTGGGTTCTATAACTATGACTAGGATTGACCTAGTCCTCTGGTAGACCACTTGATATAAAGGTTAACGATCATGTAGCCATTAACTCACTATTTGATCTATTTCTCACTAATTACTAGCTAAAAACCAGTTTCATGATAACCAAATGTTTATGTTGTTTATACTAAACCCGGGTTTCATATATTTCATAAACTTAGAAAATAGTTCAAAAGCATATGGACTCTAAGGTCGTATGAGCTTTCTAAATAACATTTTCATAATAAATGTAAAAAACCAATATTTGGTCGAACATTGGCATAATTCGTGAAAGCATATATTAAGAATAAATCATTCTAGAATTTCATAAAAAATTTACAAAATGCTAGGAGAGCACTAACAATGACCAAAAGTTTAGTTATGAACTTAAACCCACTCACCATTGGTAGCCGAGATTGTGCTTCCAGAATCAACTTGACTTTGGGAGCAAGAGTTGTGACACCCTAATAATTAGCTTCTTATCCTTAAGCTATAATTAGCTAATTATTAGTTAATTACGTTTTGATTTTATTCATTAGGATTTCTTTCAAAATACTTATAGCATAAAATAGTGTGAATTTTTTTTTTTTGTTTGAAAACTTAAAATGGCAAGAGCCTCGTGCACTAATGGAAATACATGAAACATATCATAAACCAAAAAGATAAATCCTCATTCAACCAAACACATAAATAAAAATAATTCCTAGACATAACAATCAATTTTCTCATAAGTCATCCACATAGTCTCATACTTCAAGAAGCATAGTAATCATATTATAATATAGTAAATACTAAAGTATCATAAAGGACTCGGGTCCATGAAGGACACTTACACCTGTTAAAACCCAATGCTTGACATAACATAAAGGAATCCTATATGAAAGCATAACATGAATGTAATATCTTCCTAAGTGCAACGTCATCCCTAAGTCATGACATTATGCTTAGGAGTTGTTACTTATAAATCAGACCTTTCTTAGTTATCTATAGCAAGATCAATTGAATCGTGAAGTAACTAATACTGATTCTATTAAAATGTATAACAAAGAAACACAAAATTTATTGAATACATAGCTAAGTACAAGAGGAAGATCTTCTAAGAGCTTTAGTATGATATGTTCTCTATTTCATTTAGATACATATAACTCTAACTAAGTACAATAAAGTAGAAATATCAACTACTAAAATACTACCCGAGCTCTTCACGTGAGGTCCATTATCTCTAGATCAACCTGGAGGCGACACGGGAACACAAAAACACATAGGGGTGAGAATTATACAATTCTCAATAAGGCAACTCCCCAATTACACACTCATAATGTCATCGTCATCACCCCAGCCACTTCGGTTTATCAAGAAAAATGTGATCATGCAATACATATTAAATATTCATTTTTAAAGTTCTAAAATCATCCTTCCAAAGTGGGTAGCTTTTACAATCAATCACTTGGTGTACATATGTCATGAAGCTCAAACACATAGTAAGTAATTATAATCAAGAGATTACATATGATATTATTATGCATATGCTAATCTAGTGAAATTATCCCAAGTGATCTGGTTTCACTTATGGCCACACAAATCAAATCAATGCATTTCTCTTTTCATTGACATAGGAAAGACTTAGTTTATACCCAACGGGTATTTGTAGACAATTCCACAATAGATAGTTTATACCAAATGGTATTTATAGTGGATTACACCACTTAAGGGAAATAGATTGATTATCAAGAATGAGCTTATTCCTATACGTGATCATCGAACTTCATTTTTTCCATTTCTGAATCACATACAAATCTATTCCTCCGATACGTTACCGACTCAAAATAAATTAGGAAAGTTTCTCTTTTTCCTTCCCTAATTCAATCTAAGTCTTGTTTCTGTTTTGTCCATATGTCAATATGCACGATTGAAATTTATATATTCTCTTTTCTCATATAATTGCATCAAGTACTTTTCTCTTTTCCCAAATGCATGCATAAGCCACATGTAGGTATTTTATTCACAATGCAATTCCAATCTTGTCTCATAAACCACTCTTTATTTCCTCTAGCATGCATTTATGTGTCACAAATCACATGGCCAACTATTCAATATCAAGTATTCATGTCATACTAGAGCCAAAATGCCATTACATTATCAATTCAAAGCATTGTTTAATTTCTAGTACAATGGGCAGATTTCACACCATTGTAGCACAAATTTATTTATTCATCAAACAATCAATTTAGAGGCTATAAAAATTATTTAAGACACTTCAATGTGTCCACAAGACTCCATAAAAATTTCAGAAAAAAAAAGTTCTGTAACTATGTTGAACAAATTAAACAAATTTGGTGGTCAGAAACCACTTAACCTCAGTTAGAACCCAAATCTCATAATTTTTAACCCTAGCAAATGATTGAATCAATTCAAAAGAAAAAGCAAATTACATTTCACGATGTTGTCAACACTCAGTAAAAATTTCAAAGGAAAAATCAATCATTTGCTATGTTATGAAAATTAGACAAATTTGTAGCTTTGTTCCAATAATCTAGGCAGCACATAGTTCACTTCGGTTTTTGATTTTTTTCAAGCATTAGGAGTCAAAATCAAAGCCCAAGAAAATTTGTGGAACTAGCCTAGGATGCTAGTTTCAACATATATTTTTTCTAGCTCATGAAAATACCCACAATAGTATCAAAAAATTCAAGTTTAGTGGCTGCCTATGTAAAAATGAAAATCCCAGCATGACTCAAAATCCCTTTCACAAAAATGATTTCTAACATCATCCAAACACTCCACCAAAATTAACACATCAATATCAACATATCATCAACCAATACAATAAAAAATATTCAGCCAAATCAGTAAGCAAACAGAAAAACAAATTTGAAGTAAAAGAGGTTTAAAATGCCTTACTTTGGTGGCTTTAAGGATCTTGGCTTCAAGGATGTTCCAAGAGTAATCTTGCTCACTTCAAGGCCACCAAAACAACACCAAACCCTTCCTTAGACAACAATAGATGAGGTATCAAAGTGAAAAGTGGGGAGGATTTCAAATTCCAATTGGTTGGATTGATAGATGTTGATGAGTAAAACAAGTTTTATGAAGGGATCTTGGTGTTTTAGTGATTTTGAGCTAGTGTTTTGGGGATTTGGAAGCAAGAATGAGGGTTTGGGAGCAAGAATAATGGAGGATAGGTTCTTGGAGTATGCTGGCCGAAATTGATGATGATGGAGTGATAAGGTTGGTGATTTTTCCTTATCTTGCTTAGATATAATAATTAAGTAGTCAAATGTGTATTTATTTCTTATTCAAAAAGAAATAATTAAATGAATGGCTAGGATTTGGTTTGATAGTCAAAGAATGAATCTTTTCCATCCACTTGGCTTAAGATAAGTGGCTCACTTTAACTTGGGGAGCAAGTAGCTTTTTCAGTGTTAAAATTGCACACCAAAATTCCACCGAATGGATGAGATATTGGCTCCCGGGTAAAATATAATAAATGACAGGTCAATATTAAAACTTTCTTTTCATGTTTTAATCCTTGCCATCCACTTGGCATAAAGTGGTTGGTAAAGGTTACTTGGAAACCAAGTAACTTGTACGGTGTTAAAAACCGCACGTCAAAACTCCACCGAACGGGTAAAACACTTTACGGGTAGTCAAACATTACCCAAAAATTAATTCTAGGTATAACTTCTTATTCCTTACCAGTTCTAACCTTAACCCTCTCTTTTCTCAATCCCGCATTTCCAGGTCCAAAATCTAGGGTTTCAGCGCCGACGAGCTTGTGGGGCCCGCAAAGTTACTAGTCACCCTGGCTGAACTTTTTTTTTTATAGGTCCATTGGCCCACCCTCATCATTGCTAAACTGCGATTTTTGAAATTATGACTAATAAAGCTCAAATTAATTTTTAAATGATTTTCAAGGTGTTACAATGAACAAATCCTAACTAAGAGCTAGTATTAGAGTCTGGCTCAAATTTAGTAATCCCAAATAGAAAAAAAAAAAATCTCTTAATACATAATAGAAACATAAGTCCAAGAAGCAATAGTCTACGTATTGAGAACATAATAAAGATAGGCAACAAATATAACATCCAAACTCTCAAACATACACTGTAAAATCTCAATCTGAACTCAAGGAACCCTTCCATCAATGTCAGCAAGCTCGTCTAAAGACGACATGGAAAAACAAAGGAATAGGGTGAGAATCCAAAAGGAAACTTAGTAGTTATATAAAAATAGTTCAAATGCCATCATTATTGTCTCCAAGTCACTTCAGTTTCATTATGAAAAAAATTGGCATGCTTTAATTCATTTAATCAATTCACAAACTACAATTTCAAAGTGACACATATTTTGAATCTTAAGAAAATCCTTTGCTTAACCAATAATAAAATGAAAAGCATAATACTTCTATCATGTCAAACATCTAGCATGAGGAATACATAATATGTGAGGAAACAAGATATGACACATTCTCTAACACTTTTATTTCTTTAGATTTTCTTTTCTTAAACATACCACATTTTCTCGTGTCACCTTTTCTTGTGTCACCTTGACTCGCCATATCATCGCCCTAGTGATTCAACTATCACCAGTACTCTACATCACCTATCGCCTAGGAAAAGTTCAACCTAACTAGCCATCGCTAAATTTAAATTGGATTAGAGGGGAAACTTTCACGTAAACTTTTAACTTAACTCTTTCACATCTTACCATGCAACATAATGGAAAGTCTCATAAATTATCAAGAGACATAACCACAACTTTTATGTACTTCAATGACAAAGCTTAAGATTTTCACTTAACAAGTAATGCTCTGATCTTCACTTTGCATTACAATGATTTGTGCCATGTCACACCATGGAACACTCCCTATTCTGTAACATCCAATAACATATTTCAAATAATTTAACAATCTAATTAAGAATGAATCAATGCAAAAACAAAAACTTAACATCCCTACTACTTTATAGATGTACGACTATCCCTACAAACTAACATTGGTTTTTCATGTGCTTTGTCCTCACTTATCCGCTTCTTCGAAAAACTTCCCAGGAGGTCATCCATCCCAAAATTGCTTCAAGTCAAGCACACTTAACCATGGAGTTCTTCGTGATGGGCTACCGAAAAGAAAGATGCATCTTGTTGGTATAAGTAGTACAAATCAATTCATATAAGCCATCCTTAATCCATAGTCCCATACCTACACAGTCAGGAACCCTCTCATTCTTGTGTATAATCGATTCACATGTACCCCCTGCTGAGGGGTCTTGCCAGGAGCCACTCCTTGTCCGTGTTCTCGCACTAGCGATCACTCTTGTCCTCATCATCGGGCATTACATGCCCACCAGCTTCGCTTGGTTCATCCCTTGAACCACACCATACTTGGAGAGGTGCAGCCTTTGACACCATTTGTAATATCCCTTGCCGCTTTATGGATTGATGATTGTCCCCATAAATCAACACGGAGTTTTCAGCGTGCTTTGTCCTCACTCACACACTTCTTGGGAAAACTTCCTAGGAGGTCACCCATTCCAAATTGCTCCAAGTCAAGCACACTTAACTTGCAAGTTCTTTCATGATGAGCTACCGAAAGAAAGATGCATCTTGTTGGTATAGGTAGTACAAATCAATTCATATAAGCCATTCTTAACTGTATAGTCCCATACCTACACAGTCTCAGGATCCTCTCATTCTGTGTGTAATTGGTTCATTCACGTACCCCTCCGCTAAGAGGTCTTGCCAAGAGCCACTCCTTGTCCGTGCCTTCTCACACCGTGATCACTCCTGCCTTCATCGGGCATTACACAAACAATGCCTAAAATAATTGCGGATAAAAGGACCACCTCAACTAGCATATTTCACATTCAAAGTTTATTAACCATAGAGCCAACAACAACAACATCAAGAATATTAAGCTTAAGCTAAGAGTCCTAATGACTTATTTCCATACTTCAAGAGAGCACAACAAAACCATTTATATAGGAAATGTAACATCCAAGTTCTTTTCTTTAGAAATTGATTGAGGAATGGTTAATGGGAATATTAAGATTCTGTAGACGTAGTTGTGATGAAAATGACTCTATGAGTGAGCAAAAAAAAAAAAAAAAAAGAGTGAATAATGTTTTGCAGGCCCAGGCCTCTGGACCGAAATTTGAGATTCGGGACCGAGATGCCCGCAGTTAGAAAAATATGAGAGTAAGGTAAAATGTGTGGGAATGACAATTTTATACCTAGAATTAATTTTCATGCAATATCAGTTTATCGGGTAAGGTGTTTACCCGTTCGATGAAATTTCGGTGTGTGATTTTTAACACCGAAATATATTTCCATCACCACAAATGGATAATATCTATCTAGTAAGACATGTGGAAGGCCAACATTTAATCTTGGAATCCAATATTAAATCTTAGCCATCTAGTTTTCTTTATTACATAAATGATGATTACTTTACTAAATATCCTCCATGCATTAATTATAAGAAGCCTAGTCACAAATTCTTCTCCAAGCCATCATCCATATTTGGCCAGCCAAGGGAAAGAAGAGACCAGCCACCATTGTTGTCCTCAAGAGCTTCTTCTTGAGTTCCAAGCCCAAAAACACTAGCCTAGAGTTGGTGAAACCTCAAAGTTTTTTCATTAAACTTGTTCTACACCTTGAGCTCTACAAATCTAACCGAACAAAATCTTCATCCATCATCAAACCTTATCTTACTACCTCACTCTTCTCTGGTTTAGGAAGGGTTTGGGTTGGTTTGGAAGCTTTGGAGTGGAAGGAATCAAGCTTGGATCATCTTGGAGCAAAGGATCCACTAGGTTACTATAAGTAGGGTTTGTGCTGCCTTTTTCTTGTAAAATTTTTCTGATCTGTTTTGGGTGGAAATATGTCCGAAAATTCTGGTTGTATTGACTGATATGATGTTGATATTGATGTATAAATTTTGGTTGTGTGTTTGGATGTTGTTAAAAAATGGTTTTCATCGAAAGAAGTTTGGGCTAGGCTGCTGGATTTTCGATTTTTCTATAGGTAGTAATTGTCCACGAATTTTTTGGTATATTTGTGGGTGTTTTCATGAGCTAAAAAAATTATGTGTTGAATTTAATACCTTAAAATAACTACATGAATTTTCTTGGGTGTTGATCTTAAGGTTTAATGCCTCAAAAAAATCAGGAACCAAAATAAAGCATATGCTGTCCTGATTGTTGAAACTGAAGCACTAAGATTGTCCGAATTTATTACCCTAGCAAATCATTGAATGAACTCTTGAAAATTTTACACAAAGTTAATAACATATTGAAGTATCACTGTGAATTTTGTGGTGATTTTATTCAATCATTTGTTAGGGTTAAAAATTATAAGAACCCTAGGCTGGGCTGTGGATAATTGGCTTTCAACCATTGAATTTGTATATTTTAGTTACAAGGCTAGGGAGCTCCGTTTGCTGTGAAATTTTTATAAGGTATCCTAGACATATTTAAGTGTCACATAGAATTTTTGTGACTCTTTAAATGACCATTTGATATGGCAAACAAATGTTGGTATTAGAATGATAAATTTGCCAAGTGCTGGAATGGTAGTATTGGCTGAAAACTAATGGTGGAATGATATCTATTCAAGCATATGGCATATGAGTGCATGTTAGATGTTGTAAATAATTGTTCATGAGATATGAATAAGCCTCTAAAGTAATTGAATACTTATATGTGATGCACACATGCCCTTGATAAAGAAAGAGAAGTACATGATATGAAATTATGACAAAAGAGCACATATACATTTCACAAGTGTATGTTTGAACATATGGGCAAAATAGAGACAAGACTTAGATGAGATGTAGAGGGAAGGCAAGAATAAGGACTTCCCTAGAAAATTTATGAGTCGGTAGACATATCGGTAGGAGAGAACTATGAGTGATTCGAAAATGGAAAAAATGAAGTCCAATGATCACGAATAGGAATGAGCTCATGTCCTAGTCTATTGTCCTCTATGGAACTATCAATGCAGTAACGTATTTTTATGTGAAATTAAGCCTTCCTTATTTTAATAAAAGGAGGAAAATACGTGAAATTGAGCTTATGGTTCCAAACAATAGTACATGACTTGTTACTAGTAATATTCTAAAGTCCCATGATTTACGTATTTTAGTATTGATGCTTGTAACTTTTGTACGGATATTTTATATGAATGACTTCATTATCTATATTCTGTATAGTATCCGAGGAAACTTCCTATGAGAATTTTATAATATTCTCATCCTATGTGCATATATGTGGTATTGTAATCAGTATCCCAGATGCCATCGGTGATTCTCTTCTTTGACTCGCCCTAGTGGTAGTGGTGCTACGACCCAGACTCTGGACTCCTTATACGTTGTGGCATATTCCCAATGTAGGCCTAGGTATTCTTCGGCGGTTTATTCAGCATTTCTATATTTACCCAGTTTACCCGATTTTCCGTATGATGGTGTGCCTCTACACATGGCACACCCCGATGTTTTCATAGCCCCACCAGGACTACTTGTGCCCCCTCCAGCATACGACCCTTCGTCATCATCCTCTTTAACTCAGACCCATTGAGGGCCCAGGATCTCTGGAGGCGAGGCTATTGTGCCGATGGCCAATGGCTTCCTATAGGAGGATGCGAGATTCTCAGAGACTTTTGGCGTGTACATAGTAGTAGTGTAGTATTAGGCCTTTACCAACCTAGACTGATGTATTATTATTTGTTCCCAAGTCTATTTTTTATCTATATGTATTTTGTCAAGCCGAATACTTGAGTAGGCTAGGTAGGTGGTGAGGGACTAGCCCTTTGGCTACGGAGTTTATAACTAGTTTCGGGGTTATACCATTGGCTTTACTATTATGATGTATATATCGTAACTTGAGACATGATGTTTATATATGTGAATATGGTTGTAGCAACATAGGCATCAAAGTTTCTTTATCACCTTATGTTTCGACTAGTATGGGTCACAAATGTAAGTAATACGCCTGAATTACCTGTCAATACTCGAGTAGAATATAGTAATTAGTAGGGTGTTACATTATGGTATCAGAGCTTGCACCTCTCCCAGGACGTGTGGTTTGGGGACAAACCAAGCGGAAGCTGGTGGGCATGTAACGCCCGAGGACGAGGCAGGGAGTGATCGCGGTGTGAGAAGGCACTACAAGGAGCGGCTCCTACCTCCAAGCAGAGGGGTACATGAATGAACTGATTACACACCCAAATGAGAGGATCTTAGTTCTATAGGTATAGGACTATACATTTAAGGAGGGCTTATATGAATTGATTGGTACTGCCTATGCCACAAAGATGCATCTTTCTTTCGATAGCCCATCACGAAAGAACTTCACAGTTAGCGTGCTTGACTTGGGGTAATTTTGGGATGGGTGATCTCCTGGAAGTTTTCCTAGGAAGCATGTGAGTGAGGACAAAGCACGCTAAAAAGACCCATGTTAGTTTGTGGGGACAATCGGCAATCCATAAAGTAGCAGAGGATATTACACGAAGTCATGAATGCATGTTGATGCCATAAACAAGATATCATAGAATCATGGTAAATGGGCATAACATAGAGAATGTAAAATGATCTTCCATCCTTATTCTTTTAGATGACTTAAACTTCTTATTCTTTTTTCCATGGGGCTACTCTAATACTTTCCCCTTTTGAGAGTTCTAGGTTATGAGCTCATACCTAAACTAGTCATCACTAGTCTACACTTATCCTCTTGATAAGCTACATTCCCGACTACTAGAGTACGGTTAGGGGGCATATTTTCACCTTTCATAACCATTAATTCCTAGAGTCTAAAGGATCACCTTTACTATATCACCTCTCCTAACCACTAGTTCCTAGAGTCTAGAGGATCATTTCCGTATGTCTTATGTCACCTATTATCTCAATATATTATTTACAGATGCCAATGTGAGCATATAGCCTTAACTTATCATTTAATATATCATGCTCATAATTCTCATAGATCATGTATCTTAATCATTCATTCATAGTCTCATCATGCCACAAAAACAACATGTCATTTATCACATAAACATGCATCATATCTCTTTGCATTTATCCATAAGCATAATATCAATTGTTGTCTTATAGCAATAAATATGCTCCTACCCAGGATGCTGGATTTCAAGAATCGACTAAGCTAATGCATATGCTATGCTTAACAGAATATGTATGTGTGTGTGTATATATATATATGTAACATATAGGGTCACCAATCCACTTTGTCTTGCTTAGAACATACTTATTTGTACATTTGGGGTTCTGTAATCAATTATATGCATTGGTAATCGATTACTAGAGTCAAGAACTTGTTCCGGGCACCAAGAGCATCCTGTAATTGATTACGTGAGCTGGTAATTGATTACCAAAGTCAAAACTTACTCTAGGCATAAAGAACATCTTGGTAATCGATTACATAGGCTAGTAATTGATTACCAGAACCAAAAACTTGCAAAGAAACATCTTGGTAATTGATTACATAGGCTGGTAATCGATTACCAGAATCCCTGAAATTTGAAAAACCAAAGTTTTATCACAATGCCAATTGCTCTTTCATTCCAAGACCATTTCAAAAGCATCATATTAACATCCCTTTTGAAATCATACTCAATAACCATGATCAAGATTTTCATTTTAAGATACAAGGGCAAGTCTTTGAGCTCTAAGGAGTTAGGTGATGAAAAGAATCATAAACATGCTATGCAATCTCATTTTTTGTCATTTGTTATTATAAGGGGATGTTTAGAAATATAAATATGACGTGCATAACTTGAAATATAAATATGGGAATGCAAGGTTATTTTTAAGTCTTTAAAGCTTAGGTGATAACTTGAAATATAAACATGAAATGAAAGACTTGAAATTTAAACATGGAAATGCAAGTCCATTTCTTTAGTCTTCAAGAATTAAGGTGATGACTTGAAAATAAATATGATATGCAAGGCATTGAAACATAAACACGAAGATGCAAGAGCTTGAAATATAAACATGATGCAAGTCCATTTTTATATCTTACTAGAGCTCATTTCAAGACTTTAAAGATTCAAACTCTCAACCCCAATCAATCTTAACTAAATGGAAATTAGCTTTAGAGTCCTTTAACACCATGGTTCCAAGAACCTCATCTCTTGGACTCACCATCAAGCTCAAAAAAAAACCAACAAAGACGGACGTCCGATTTTTCCTATGTACAAATGACCAAAATGCCTGAGGTCATTTTACCCAGGATCGCCGGCCTCAGCCATCCTCAAGGGGACGTTTTGATGATGATGGGGATTATATGTGTTATGTGTGGTAATAGAATAGAAGAATATCATTTTTGAGTTCCGATGCGCAAAATTACTAAAATGCCTCTTGGGTAAGTAACACCGATTTATGTGCCTTTAGCCCCGACTTCACCAAAAGGTTTTAAATGAGGTTTTTAAGTAATGTTTAATATTAGGTTAAGCCTAGGTAGTTCCGAGAGGTTTTTGTGAAAAATTACCATTTTGCCCCTAGCTAAGTACATTTTGGGCCTAATGATGTGATTAGTAAAACCTAAGCAATATTAGGCTCTAATTAAAGATTAGTAAATTCTAATTACTAAGCTAGAGTCAAAATAATTAATCAAGGTTAATTAGAACCTAAGATTGCTTAGAGAAGCTCAAAATCCTTTTCTTGATTTAAAGACTTTATGTCATATTTTCATGAATAGTAAGATTTCAATCAATTTTCTTAAATCATGGAAGTTGTCACATGATGAGATTCCTCCCTAATAAAGGTGGATTTGCATTAATCAAGCAAGACCACTCTTTAGTCTTGTCTTGAAGCACCTTAATTACCCATTATCTTACCTAAAACACAAATTACAACTCCTAATCCATGACCTAACCAAATCAACTCCTAAACACACTTGTAAACCAACATCAAAAATGAGATTTTCCTCCCCTATTAAGCCTTAAACATGGCTGGCCACTCCTCCCCCAAAATCATCCATCACATGTTGAAATTCAATTAAAATAAGCTTAAAGAATCATGCATGCCATACCTTGAACCATGCTTGCACATACCTTGAACCATGCCTTGAACCATACCTAGCCATACCTTAAGCCATGTCTTGAACTATACCTAGCCATACCTTGCAAAGAGATATTTTTCTCTTCCTTGCCTTGTGTTTCATTTTCTATAAATAAGCATCAAGGAAAGCTTACAACACTTTACTCATTTTTCATAACTTATAAGCTTTCTTTCTCAAGCTCCAAGAATTCTTCTTCTTCTTCTTCATTCTTCCAAGAATCACCATCCTCCACCATTTCCTAGCCTCAAACCACCACACAAGCACCATACATATTCCTTTAAACACATAACCTTTTCATTTCCAAGATCAAGAACCCAAGACAAACCTTTCTTTCTTTTCTTTTCCTCTTGGTTGAAACCATCATCTAGCACCAAGGAGAATTTGTTCTTCTCATCTCAAGACCAAGCTTCTCTTTTTTAAAAGAAAAACATCTTAGGTGGGGAGTTGTTTTAAAAAATTTATTTTTCTTTCCTTGTTTTAAGGTGTTAAAATGTTGAAATCTTCTTTTCTTCCTCTACATTTTGGCTTCTTCCTTTCCTTTTCTTTTCTCTTTGATTTCGGCCTTAGTGGCCTATATGATGAAGGAACCATGGCTTGATGATGAGGATATTGGGTGTTGGTTGCAAAACCATCATTTACTTGACCTCTAAAGCTTGAAGATTCCATTTTAAAAAAGTTTTTAGCAAGTGATATTGTTATATTGTTAAAGTGGTAATCTTGAGCCTAGGACTTAAAGAAATGCATTCATATTTACATTTCCTTGCCTAGCATATTTACTTTCCAAGTTATCACTTAAGCTTAAAGGATAAAACAAGACATGCATTTTCATCTAAATGATTAATCTTGAAGCCTACCTATTTCAACCTTAAAATTGAAATGTGATTTAGAGTAAATACTCTAAGAAGCCTAGAGCACTAAAATAAAGAATTAGACTTGCATTCATATTTACATTTCCTTGCCTAGCATATTTACTTTCCAAGTTATCACTTAAGCTTAAAGGATAAAACAAGAGCATGCATTTTCATCTAAATGATTAATCTCAAAGCCTACCTATTTCAACCTTAAAGTTGAAATGTGATTTAGAGTAAATACTCTAAGAGGCCTAGAGCACTAAAATAAAGAATTGAACTTGCATTCATATTTACATTTCTTGTTTAGCATATTTACTTTTCAAGCCATCACCTAAAACTTAAAGATATAAAACTAGAGCTTGCATCCGCATATTTAAATTTAAGCTTTGCATGGCATATTTACATTTCTTGCTATTAATCTAGAAAACTAAGAATGAAGCTTGCATTACATATTTATACTTATGTCATCACTAAAAATTAATCTAGTACTCAAGACTCACCATTTTAATTTACATAATGAACTTTGACTTATGAAACATATATATGTATATATATGTACATATATGTTGTTGAGTAAGGACATATTTTATTGAGTTCTTTAATTTTACCATCAATCTAAAGATTTCTAATTATGTGGCTAAGACTATAAAGATTTTCTTATGAGGATAACTTAGAGTTAAAAATGTGGAATGGCTTGTTATTAAAGAATGTTGTGATGTTTCCATATGCTTGAGAAGTTATGTGTTATTGTGATCTTACGTGATTAGTTGTTTGGAATACATATGAGGTGGTATGATTTTGCTTGAAATATTGTAAAGTTGCATGTGTTTAAAGAGCAAAAGTAAAGTATATGATATAGTTGTGGCCTTGCATCTTAACATGATATGTTTGATGACATTCTATGATTTCATGCTCATATTGCATCCTTATATGATATGCTAATATGGAAATGATCCTCTAGACTTCTCAAATTAAAGGTTATGAGAGGTGATCCAGAGAGTAGCATTTCCCATGACAAGAAAGTGCATACTCAAGAAAGTAATATGTTTTCCCCCTATTTTTCCCCATATTAAATATAGCAATGGCTAGTTAGGATTGAGCTCTTATCTAGCGATCGCAAGGAGGAATTTCGATGACCATGTTAAAAATTGCCGAGGATGGTGAGATGGTTGGTTTGGTGATGAGTACGAGGGTGGAAATTAAGAAAGGAACTCGAAGAGTTCAATCATGATAAAGTAAAGATGTATATGTATATGTCACATCATTGTTCTAATTGTGCATTTAATCATATGATATGTGTTATTTACATGTGTTATTTATGCTCTCAAGGTATTGCCATGCATACATGAGATATCTATTGCATTCATGTCATTAAGACCCATGCTAAAAGACATCCACTTTGGATAAAAGGAGTTGAGAAATTTAAAATTGAATCTTATGCATGCACACCTCTTTCATAATGAAAACCGAAGTGGCTTGGGATAATGACGATGACACTTGTGTTAAAGTCGGAAGGCCTACTAGAATCTTGAATAAGTTTCTCATCCCTTTTCTTTCTTCCGTGTCGTCTCTAGACATGAATGATGCGGATTGTTCGTGATCTTCCTTGAGGTGTGGGCAAAGAAGTCATGTCATCTACCAGAGATTCAGGTCCAAAGCGCTGAAGACTAGTCTAGTTTTGCTATAGTTATGTTTAGCTTTAGGATTGTGTATGTTCAACTTATTTGTTGTGTTTAGTATTTTAGGACGTCCTTACGTTTGTAGGATGTAACATCCTCCCAAGTACAACCCCATTCTTAAGCTATGATATCGTACTCGAGAGTTGTTACTTGTTGATTAGCGGACTCTCTAATTATCTATAGCAAGCTCGATTTACGTACGATAACTAAGCGTAATTCTATTAAAACATATTGCATGTAAACATCAAGTTTATTAAACATACAGCTAAAATACATAAGGAAGCTCCTTTATGAGCTTTAGTACATATCTGTCTTCTAATACATTTACATACATACTCATTTCACTAAGTATAGGAGAATAAAACAGTAACTACTACACTATAACAATCCTACACTCCTTTGCATAGCAGCATCATCATCCTCCTGCTTAACCTGGAGGCGACACGGAAACAAACACATAGGGGTGAGAATTTTATAATTCTAGGAGGGCAACTCCCCAATCACAATCATAATGTCATCGTCATCGCCCCAGCCACTTCGGTTTATTAGTAAAATTGTGAGCATGCAACATATATCAAAGGTTCATTTTTAAGTCCAAAAGTCATCCTTCCGAAGTGGGTAGCTTTTAACAATCAATCAGTACATGTACATATATCCAAAGCTCAAACACATAGTAAGTAAATCTACTTAAAGGATTTCATATGATATAGGTGATACATATGTTAAATACATAAAGTTATCTCAAAGTGACTTGATTTCCATCATGGCCATAGAAAGCCAATTAGTGCATTTTTCTCTTTTCATTGACATAGGAAAGACTTAGTTATACCCAACGGGTATTTTTAGTGGACAACTCCACAATAGATCCGTTTATACCCAACGGGTATTTATGGTGGATCACACCACACAAGGGAAATAGACGCTATCAGGACTGAAGCTTATTCCTATACGTGGTCATCGAACTTCATTTTTTTCCATTTCCGAATCCACACAGATCTATTCCTAGCCGATACGTCTACGACTCAAAATAAATTTGGGAAGTTACTACTTTCGCCTTCCCTCATTCAATCTAAGTCTTGTTTCTATTTTGTCCATATGTCAGAACATGCACAATTTAAATTTATACATCCTTATAATGGCATCATATACTTTTCTCTTTTCTCAAATGCATACATAGGCCACATATAGGCAATCATTCACAATGAAATTGTCATTCTTTTCTCATACTTCAATCTTTAAAATCCATAGCATGCATTTACATGTCATAAGTCACATGGCCAAACACTTAATATCAAGTACTCATGTCATACTAGAAGCCAAAGTGCCATTACATTCTCAATTCAAAGCATTGTTCCATTCCCAGCACAATGGGCAGAGTTACTGTCCTAGGCACAACATTTCATTATCATATCAAATAGCTATTTCAAGAGTCACAAAAATTCTGTATGACACTTCAATTTGTCTAGAATAACCTGTAAAAATTTCAGGACAAACAGAGCTCTATAGCTACCTCAGTAAAATGTACAAATTTAGTGGTCAGGGGCCACCAATTCCCAGACCAGAACCGAGTTCCCATAATTTTTAACCCTAGCAAATGATTGAATTAATTCACAATAAAATTCACAGTGACACTTCAATATATTAGTAACTTCGTGTAAAAATTTCAAGAGTTATTTCAATCATTTGCTATGGTAATAAATTCGGACAAGTTTACTGCCTCAGTCTCAACAATCAGGACAACATCTGCCTTATTTCGGTTTCTGATTTTTCTGAAGCATCAAACCTTAAAACTAACACCCAAGAAAATTCAGGTAATTATTTTAAGATGTTTAATCCAACATATAATTTTTATAGCTCATGAAAACACCCAAAAATATTCCAGAAAATTCGTGAACCACTGCTGCCTACAGGACAATAGAAATTCCAGCAACCTAGTCCAAACTTATTTTGATAAAAACCATTTTATGACACCATCCAAACCCACCACCAAAATTCACACATCAATATCAACATAATATCATCCAAAATAACCAGAAATTTCGGACATAACTCATCCCAAACAGATCAGAACAAATTTGACAAGAGAAGGCAAGAAAAACCCTACTTGTAATAACCTATTAGCTCCTTGGCTTCAAGATTAACCAAACTTGATTCCTTCTCCTCCAAAGCTCCCAATATAACTTCAAACCCCTCTGATATCAGTGAGGTGTGAGGGAGAAAGGTAAGGATTGATGAGTGATTGAGATTTTGTTCGGTTAGATTTGTAGGGAATTGGGTGTAGAACAAGCTTAGTGAAGAACTTTTGATGATCCAACAACTCTAGCTTGGAGTTTTTGGGCTTGGAACTCAAGAACAAGCTCTTGAGGACAAAAATGGTGGCTGCTCTCTTCTTCCCTTGCTGACCACGAAATTGCTCTTATCTTGGAGGAGAAGTTGGTGACTAGGCTTGCTTTAATAATTGAAATGGAGATATTTAGTAAAAAAATCATTATTTATGTCATAAAGCAACAATGGATGGCTAAGGTTTAATCTTAGATTCCAAGATTAAATCTTGGCCTTCCACATGTCCTTAGTAGGTGGACATCATCCATTTGTGGTGATGGAAATACCTTTCGGTGTTAAAAACCGTACACCGAAATCTCACCGAACGGTAAACACCGTACCCGATTAAACCGATATTACCCGAAAATTAATTTTAAGTATAAAATTATCATTCACACCTATTTCTAACCTTATTCCCATGTTTTCCTAATTTTGGGCACTCTGGGCCGAACCTAGGGTTTCAGCTGTCCCGGCGTGGGGCCCGCAAGGTTACTATTCATCGGCCCGAAATTTTTTTTTTTTTTTTGACAGGTCCATTGGGCTGCCCTCATCATTTCTAAAATATTAGATTTTTGAAATTAAGATTAATAAAGCTCAAATTAATTTTTAATTAAATTTTAGGGTGTTACATTACCACCCACCTTAAAAAGAATTTTGCCCTCAAAATTCCTTTGAAAACAATTTTCAAAAGACAAACTTTCATAAATCACACAAGGAATTCACACATACAGTTCAAACAATTCAATCAAATTCTAAACGTTCCTACCTTTGAAGATTGTTGGGTGGATATCCCTTTAACTCTTGGTGTTCCTGAGTTGGCTTCTCAGGTTTTGGATATCTTCGGGACACTCCCAGATCTTATGCCCTGGTTTTCCACAACGGTAGCATACGTATTGTCCAGCCAAGCAAGGCCGTTCCCATGATTCTTCCCACATTTTGGGCAATCTTGCCACACAGTTGGCTTTGGCCACCGCTCGCCTTCGTATGGGATAGCTCTGAACGCTTCTTTGGGGCGAAGCCTCCTCAAAACTTTCATCTTCAACTGCCAATCGTTTACTAGAAGTGCTCTTAGAAGATTTGGCCATGGCTAGCTTCTTGTTGGAGTCCTCTGCACGTCGGCACTTGTTCACTAGGGTTGCATAATCTCGAATCTCTAGAGACCCACAGCAACTTCAATATCTTCTCGTAACCCTCCTTCATACTTCATGCATTTCCAAGCTTCATTAGGATTACGTTGGTAGATAGTGGAAAACTTGCAGAGCTCCTCGAACTTGGCCGTATACTCTGCTATGCTCATAGATCCTTGCTTAAGCGCCATGAATTCCAACTCCTTTGCATTTCTTACCGAAACGGGAAATACTTGTGGTAAAAAGCATCTTTGAAGATATCCCAAGTAACTTCAGTTGGGATGCTTCAAATAATCCCTTGGTGCCAACCCACCAAAATTCGGCATCTGCTTCTAGCATATAGGTAGCAAAAGCCACTTTCTGGATCTCAGGACAAGGAAGAACTGAGAAAATTTTCTCCATGGCCTTAATCCATTCTTCGGCTTTACTGGATTGAAGGCTCCGAAAAGGCGGGGGTTTGCCTTCCTAAACTCTGCAAATTTCTGGTATTCTCCATCAACTTCTACTCTTCCAGGATTCCCCACTGGATTTCCTTCGCATGACGATCCAACCTTTCCATCATCAGGTTGGCTGCCAGCTTGTCTCTCAGCTGCCTGCCATTTCACGAAAGGTGTCCATAATTCCGGCGTTATTTCCTGCTCGCTCCTAGTTTGCCGATTTGAAGTCATCGATCCCGTCACACCAAACAAGAATTATTGAGTTGATCAGGCTCAATACCAAGCTAAGTGTGGCAGCAATCCACAACATTCCAACCGAGTCATACACATATATAGAATTATAATGCATGACATTTACTAAGGAAGCATAGCCAGTCCATTCCTCAAGGTCCTACAAGGATGAACTGATACCATAATGTAACATCCTCCCAAGTACAACCCCATTCTTAAGCTATGATATCGTACTCGAGAGTTGTTACTTGTTAATTAGCGGACCTCTCTTAATTATCTATAGCAAGCTCGATTTACGTACGAGATAACTAAGCGTAATTCTATTAAAACATATTGCATGTAAACATCAAGTTTATTAAACATACAGCTAAAATACATAAGGAAGCTCCTTTATGAGCTTTAGTACATATCTGTCTTCTAATACATTTACATACATACTCATTTCACTAAGTATAGGAGAATAAAACAGTAACTACTACACTATAACAATCCTACACTCCTTTGCATAGCAGCATCATCATCCTCTGGCTTAACCTGGAGGCGACACGGAAACAAACACATAGGGGTGAGAATTTTATAATTCTCAGTAGGGCAACTCCCCAATCACAATCATAATGTCATCGTCATCGCCCCAGCCACTTCGGTTTATTAGTAAAATTGTGAGCATGCAACATATATCAAAGGTTCATTTTTAAGTCCAAAAGTCATCCTTCCGAAGTGGGTAGCTTTTAACAATCAATCAGTACATGTACATATATCCAGGCTCAAACACATAGTAAGTAAATCTGCTTAAAGGATTTCATATGATATAGGTGATACATATATTAAATACAGTAAAGTTATCTCAAAGTGACTTGATTTCCATCATGGCCATAGAAAGCCAATTAGTGCATTTTTCTCTTTTCATTGACATAGGAAAGACTTAGTTATACCCAACGGGTATTTTAGTGGACAACTCCACAATAGATCCGTTTATACCCAACGGGTATTTATGGTGGATCACACCACACAAGGGAAATAGACGCTTATCAGGACTGAGCTCATTCCTATACGTGGTCATCGAACTTCATTTTTTTCCATTTCCGAATCCCACAGATCTATTCCTAGCCGATACGTCTACCGACTCAAAATAAATTTGGGAAGTTACTACTTTCGCCTTCCTCATTCAATCTAAGTCTTGTTTCTATTTTGTCCATATGTCAGAACATGCACAATTTAAATTTATACATCCTTATAATGGCATCATATACTTTTCTCTTTTCTCAAATGCATACATAGGCCACATATAGGCAATCATTCACATTGAAATTGTCATTCTTTTCTCATACTTCAATCTTTAAAATCTATAGCATGCATTTACATGTCATAAGTCACATGGCCAAATACTTAATATCAAGTACTCATGTCATACTAGAAGCCAAAGTGCCATTACATTCTCAATTCAAAGCATTGTTCCATTCCAGCACAATGGGCAGAGTTACGGTCCTAGGCACAACATTTCATTATCATATCAAATAGCTATTTCAAGAGTCACAAAAATTCTGTATGACACTTCAATTTGTCTAGAATAATCTGTAAAAATTTCAGGACAAACAGAGCTCTATAGCTACCTCAGTAAAATGTACAAATTTAGTGGTCAGGGGCCACCAATTCCCAGACCAGAACCGAGTTCCCATAATTTTTAACCCTAGCAAATGATTGAATTAATTCACAATAAAATTCACAGTGACACTTCAATATATTAGTAACTTCGTGTAAAAATTTCAAGAGTTATTTCAATCATTTGCTATGGTAATAAATTCGGACAAGTTTACTGCCTCAGTCTCAACAATCAGGACAACATCTGCCTTATTTCGGTTTCTGATTTTTCTGAAGCACCAAACCTTAAAACTAACACCCAAGAAAATTCAGGTAATTATTTTAAGATGTTTAATCCAACATATAATTTTTATAGCTCATGAAAACACCCAAAAATATTCCAGAAAATTCGTGAACCACTGCTGCCTACAGGACAATAGAAATTCCAGCAACCTAGTCCAAACTTATTTTGATAAAAACCATTTTATGACACCATCCAAACCCACCACCAAAATTCACACATCAATATCAACATAATATCATCCAAAATAACCAGAAATTTCGGACATAACTCATCCCAAACAGATCAGAACAAATTTGACAAGAGAAGGCAAGAAAAACCCTACTTGTAATAACCTATTAGCTCCTTGGCTTCAAGATTAACCAAACTTGATTCCTTCTCCTCCAAAGCTCCCAATATAACTTCAAACCCCTCTGATATCAGTGAGGTGTGAGGGAGAAAGGTAAGGATTGATGAGTGATTGAGATTTTGTTCGGTTAGATTTGTAGGGAATTGGGTGTAGAACAAGCTTAGTGAAGAACTTTTGATGATCCAACAACTCTAGCTTGGAGTTTTTGGGCTTGGAACTCAAGAACAAGCTCTTGAGGACAAAAATGGTGGCTGCT
Organism: Dalbergia oliveri; assembly: GCA_030441495.1. Taxonomy (NCBI): domain Eukaryota; kingdom Viridiplantae; phylum Streptophyta; class Magnoliopsida; order Fabales; family Fabaceae; genus Dalbergia; species Dalbergia oliveri. The sequence goes on along the minus strand of JAMLFY010000004.1, from coordinate 33,500,753 downwards.
CTCTTCTTCCCTTGCTGACCACGAAATTGCTCTTATCTTGGAGGAGAAGTTGGTGACTAGGCTTGCTTTAATAACTGAAATGGAGATATTTAGTAAAAAAATCATTATTTATGTCATAAAGCAACAATGGATGGCTAAGGTTTAATCTTAGATTCCAAGATTAAATCTTGGCCTTCCACATGTCCTTAGTAGGTGGACATCATCCATTTGTGGTGATGGAAATACCTTTCGTGTTAAAAACCGTACACCGAAATCTCACCGAACGAGTAAACGCCGTACCCATTAAACCGATATTACCCGAAAATTAATTTTAAGTATAAAATTATCATTCACACCTATTTCTAACCTTATTCCCATGTTTTCCTAATTTTGGGCACCTCCGCCCGAACCTAGGGTTTCAGCCGGCCGCTGGCCCGCAAGGTTACTATTCATCGGCCCGAAATTTTTTTTTTTTTTTTTGACAGGTCCATTGGGCTGCCCTCATCATTTCTAAAATATTAGATCTTTGAAATTAAGATTAATAAAGCTCAAATTAATTTTTAATTAAATTTTAGGGTGTTACATAGGACATCGCTATTATGTTATGATTATGGCATGTAAATATGATTTGTGTTGTGATTATTCTATGATTTATCTATATATGCTATGATAAAGTTTATATGATTGCTATATCATACGTGCATTAATCGGTATCTATGCACACACGCGGCTCGCATTTTAAGCTTTAAGTTCAAAAAGAAAAATTTAATCATATTTTTATTACTCGTATTTTAAAGATAAGTCAAGTTCTAAAACAAAGGCGTAACAACTAATAACTAATCGAAATGTGACTTGAGCGTATTAGGTTAAAAGTTAGGGTGTTACAAAGATAACCAACAATAATCCATTTGTCATACTCTTATGAGACCCAAGAAAAATTCAAGCTTTGAGCTCTAGAGGTTGAACACATGATGGTTTCACAACCAACATCAAGACCCTCATCATCAAGCCATGGTCTCAATCATCAAAGAAAGAAAAAGTATTTGAAAGGACCAACAAGTATTCTACAACTATCATTCCTTAAAATTGAAAATAATTCAATCTTTGGGCTCTAGAGGTCAAGCACATGATGGTTTCACAACCAACATCAAGGTCTCTCATCATCATGCCATGGTTTTTGACCAACAACCAATCAATGAAACCGAAAAAAAATAAGAGAGGAGAAAAGAAGAGAAACTTGTCCATCAACCATTCATCAAATATGAAAAAGGCACAAGGAAAAAAAGGAAGAACTCAAAAAGAAATCCCTACCAAGGTTGTTTCTTTAGGTGAAAATGAGGAAGCTTGATCTTGTATCTTGGAAGAGTTATGCGTTTAAGAGTTGATCTAAGGTGGAGGTGTGGTGGTTTGAGATTGAGAAGAGGTTTAGAATGGAGGTGGAAAAGGAAGAAGAGAAAGCTTGAGTTGAGAGGATGCAAGAGTTCTTTTTTTTTTTTTTTTTGACACAAAACTCTAGGCCGAAAGAAGTGAATGGTGGAAATGAGAGTGTTTGTGAGTGTTAGTTGTGAAAATTAAAATATGAGGGTGGATTTTGGGGGAGGGAGGTTGCGGCCTTCATGGCTATTTGGGAAGGAAGAAATTTTCATTTTCATGTATGTTAGGACATGAATTAGAGGTGGATTTGATTAGGCAAAGGTTTAGGGATTGGTAATTAGGTGTTTAAATTAGTAACTATGTGTTTAAGGCTTTTCAAGACATGATTAAGAATGGTCCTGACACTGAGTTTGAAATAAACTCAATTAGTTTGAAATTCAAACTCCAACACATTCCTAAATTTAGGAGATTGGAGAGATAAATTACTATTTGGTCATAACATGACATAATGTCTTTGATTTAAGAAGGGAATTTGATCTTCCTTAAACAAACTTAGGCCTTAATTAACCTCACATAAATAATTTGACTCAAAATTACTAGATGAAATTAATTTATCTTTAATTAGAGCCTAATATTGGTCATGTTTCCTTAATCGCCTAATTAAGCTCATTTAGCACCAATTAGGGTAAATTTACACAAGGGCTCCCCAGGACCACCAGGCTTCCTAGGTATCATGCAACACTTATAATTAATATTTCGAACGCTTGGGTGATGGTCGAGTTCATCGTCACTTAATCCCACGTTAAATTACCTTATGGGTACTTTGGTAATTTTGTGCACTGAAAGACCAAAAGATTGAGATTTTCATCTCTAGCACATCCATAATGCATTTAATCCCCTTCAAACATCAGACTAACTCTTTAAGGATAGCCTAAACCGACGTCCTCGCTTTTGAGCACAAATGACCTCAGGGCATTTTGGTCATTTTGCACATGGGAAGAATTGGGGCGTTACAAATGGGGCTGGAAGCAGCAAACAAAAACATTAAGAAGATCTTGGGGAAATGGTGGTCACCTACAAAGATTGGAGTGACATGCTCCCTGACGCATTACACGACTATCGTACTTCTGTCAGATTCAACTAGAGCAACCCATATTTGCTGGTGTATGGAGAGGGCCTACTGCTCAAAGAAGTGGAAATACCATCTTTAAGGGTATTGGGGGAAGCTGAATTGGAAGAAGCCGAGTAGGTCAAAATGAGATATGAGCAATTGAATATGCTTGAAGAAAACGTCTACCGCTGCGGCCAGCGTGTAACACCCTCCTAATTACCATGTTCTACTTGAGTGTTAATAGAGTAATTAGTAGAGTATTACTTACGTTCAAAAACTATACTAGTCGAAATACAAGGTAATAAAGAGATTTAGATACAAATGTTGCGAAACTCATATATACATATATAAACATCAAGTTTCAGTGACAGGATGTACACTACACAGGAGCAAACGAGATCCCTAAGCTAGGTAGGAACCTCGTAACAACAAGACTAGCCTCGCCTAAGACCAGCCTGCTAAGTATCCAGCTTAACAAAAATAACATATAGATACAAATAGACCTAAAAACATATAATAGTACATCAGTTTAGGCTGGTAAAGTCCAACCACCACACTACTACTATGTACATGCCAAAAGTCTCTGAGAATTTATCGTCCAGGAAGCCGTTGGTTATCGACACGATAGCCTCGCCTCCACCTGGCGTCTGGGCCGAGACGAGTCCGAGTCTAAGGAGGATGATGACGAAGGGTCGTCGCGGAGGGGGCAGAGGTGGTGCAGGTGGGGCTACAAAAACATCAAGGTGTGCCATGTGTAGAGGCACACCATCATACGGAAAACCGGGCTCAAACTCTAGGGTAAATACAGAGCGTGAACGACGGCTAAGAATATGTAGGCCCGGATCTGGAATAGGCCACAATAGGAGTGAGATCTGTCGTAGTGCCACTGCCACGGGGCGAGTCAAGGAAGAGAATCAACGATGGCATCTGATACAATGCAACACATATGCACATAAGGATGAGAATATTATAAAATTCTAAGTAGGGTAATCCCTCAGATATGGTATAGAAATCAACTATAAATGCATTCACATAAGAATATTTATGCAAAGATTATAAGCATTATGATTTAAGTAGGTACTATTATGTACAATCAAGATATAACCACAGTGATAAATTGTGCATTGCTATTTGGAACCGTGGAATCTCATTCCATGCATTCTTCTCTTTTTATTAACATAGGGAAGGCTTAATATCACATCAAGAGGTGTCTGTATTAGACAATTCCACAAAGGACCATATGAGGACATGAGCTCATTCCTACCCTGATTATCGACTTCATTTTTTTTCATTTTCAAATCACATACATTTCTATTCTAGCCGATACGTTACCGAATGATAGTTTTGAGGGAAGTCTTTATTCTTGTCTTCCTCTTCAACCCATATAAGCCTTGTTTCTATTTTCCCCATATGTTAAAACATGCACAAATGAAATTTATACATTCTCTTTTCTCGTATAGTTGCATCATGTTATTTTCTGGAACCTCGATTTTCCCGTGTACAAATGACCGAAATGCCCCTGAGGTTATTTTACCCGAAAATGAGGATCGCCAGTCCCTATCCTCAAGGGATGCTTTTGTGATGATAGGGGATTGTGTATATTATGTGTGGTAATAGAGAAGAAGAATCTCATTTTTGAGTTTTCACGCAAAATTACCAAAATGCCCCTTATGGCGTTTAACCTCGTTTTACGTGCCAGTTGAACCAGACTTCACCAAAAGGTTTTAAATGATGTTTTTAAGTAATGTTTTATGTCAGGATAAGCCTGGGTGGCCCCGGGTAGTTTTAGTGAAAAATTACCATTTTACCCCTAGCTAAGTGCATTCTGGCCGATGACACGATTAGCGAAACCTAAGCAATATTAGGCTCTAATTAAAGATTAGTAAATTCTAATTACTAATCTAGAGTCAAAATAATTAATCAAGGTTGATTAGAACCTAAGATTTGCTTAGAGAAGCTCAAAATCCTATTCTTGAATTTAAGACATTATGTCACATTTTCATGAATAGTGTTTTTCTTCCAATTCCTTAAATCATGGAATTGTGTCTATGATTTGATTTGACTAAAGTATGGTTTTAATTCTCTAATTTAGTATGACCACTCCTTAATCAAGTCTTGAACCACCTTAATTAGCCATTTTGTCACCTAAACACTTGCTTACAAATGCCTAATCAAAAGCCTAATGAAAAACACACCTAAACACATCATTAAACCACAATTAAATAAGAGATTTTCCCTCCCCCTTGGCTGCATAATCTGACCGAAAATCCTTCCCCATTTTTCTCACATGTTGATTTATTTTATACACTAAAGAGCCATGCCTTCCACCATACCTTGCCCATACCTTAGGCCATGTCTTGCCCATACTTCCCACCATACCTCACCATGCCTCCATAAAGCAAATTCTCTCACCTCATGGAACATGAGGCCAAGCCTTCCTCCCCAAATCAGCCACAAGGTCTCATTCCCTCTATAAATACCATGCTTGGATGAGCTTGGTTGCATTTTGTTCATTTGCCAAGATTAGCTTCAAAGAGTAATCTTGAGTTCTTTCTTTCTCTCAAGACTCAAGAGTTCCTTTCCTTTTCTTCATCTCTTCAAGCTCACAAAGAAAACACCTCATCTTCTTTTCCTCCTTGCCTTGGCCGAAAATTATCAAGCATCAAGGAAGAAGTTGTTCTTCTCAACTTGTTTCAAGAACCAAGCTTTCCTCTTCACCACTAGGTAGGGAGTTTTCTTTCAAGTTCTTTCTTTTCCTTACATGTTTGGCCTTCAAGGCCATTGATTATGTTTCATGATAGCTTGATGATGAGAGTTCTAGATGATGACTTTGAGTTCATCACAATGAAACCTCTAAAGCTTGAAAACTTGGTCTTGGACCATAAATGATTTCAGTTTCCTTTCCTTTCCTTGTTCAAAGTTTTCAGTTCTTGTTCCTCTTCCCCTTAATGGTTTCGGTTTCCATTTCCTTTTGTTATAAAAAGTTTGATATAAATGTGAAGTAGATCACTAAAAGTTGTTTGAAGAACTTAATCACATGTTTTCAAAAAGCTCTAAGCTTACCCTTGCCAACCTTAAAGTTGGTCGGCCATTTAGAATCCGTGCTAGATTGAAGCCTATGAGCAATAAAATAAAGAATATGAAGTAGGTTCCTTTATGTTTGTTTTTATGAGTGTTGAGATTTATTTCTTAGTTATGTTACAATGTTGGTTTTAAATTGTGGAAATATGATAATGATTTCAAAGAGTTTTTAGAAAGGTGTGATAAGTGTTTTTGGAAAGGAAGGATACTTGAATATGTGTTAGAAAGTTTAGTTTTTCAAAGGATTTGGTAATCGATTACTGGGCTATGTAATCGATTACCATGAAGCAATTTATGAGATTCTGGGTTTTAGTAATCGATTACCAAGAGGTGTAATCGATTACCAAGGGTGTTCTCCGACCCAGAACCAGTTCGAGACTCATGTAATCGATTACCATGATGTCCTTTTCCCAGAAACAAGTTTTTGTCTTGGTAATCGATTACCAACACCTGTAATCGATTACCAGGACCTAAAAGTGCCAAAAATGAGTGTTTTGATTTTAATGGGATGAACCTATGATATGGATGCTTATGTGATGTTGCCTTGTTACATGATTACTTAATGGGAATGTACATGATATGATGAAATGAAATTATGATGAGAATGCCTATGTGTATTGAAGTCTTACTTGATTATTTACTTGAAATGTATATGACGTGATGAATGTTACTTGAAATGTTATAACGTTGCATATGAGAAAAGTATATGGTATGTTTTAAGATGATTCCATGCTCATGTTGCATAAATGATATGTTATATGATGAATTATGATTGTACGCTCATGTTGCCTCCATACAAAATATGTTAATGAGGAAATGATCCCATTATGACTTCCCAGTTAAGGGTTGTACGGGTGATCCAAGAAAAGAGATATGTTAATGTAAATGTTATATGCCGAGACGCATTTCTCCTGACGTGAGGAGAAAGTAAACCCGTGGGGTATGGACGTGAGCCATACCGAGACAAAGTCATTGGCTTAACCAAATGCGTTTCCAAGAAAGAAAAGAGATATGTTAATGAAAAGGTTATATGCCGAGACGCATTTCTCCTGTACGTGAGGAGAAAGTAAACTTGGGGTATGGACGTTGAGCCATAAGCGGAAAGTCACTGGCTTAACCAGTTGATGCGTTTCCAAGAAGAAAAGAGATATGTTAATGAGGAAATGATCCCATTATGACTTCCTGAGTTAAGGGTTGTACGGGGTGATCCAAGAAAGAGATATGATTCCCCTCTATTTTTCCCGTATAAATCTAGCGACGGCTAGTTAGGATGAGCTCATTCCTAGGCGATAGGTGATTAGGAGATTGGTGGCTATGATAAAATCGCCGGGCGGCATGTTGGATGGATTTTGGTGGCTATGACGAGGGTGGAAAATGGAAAGTGGAAAATGGAAAATGAGAATAATGAAAAGTGAAAAGTTATGAAAGGAACTCACAAGTTCAATTATGATAAAGTAAAAGATGCACATGCATATGTTTCATTGAAGTTTCATTGATGCTTTGATTAAGTAATATGTGTTATCTATGTGTATTGTCATGCTCAAAGTATTGCCATGCATACATAGAATATATGTTGCATTCATGTCATTAAGACCCATGTTAAAAGACACCCACTTCGGATAAAAAGAACTTGAGAAATGTAAAATTGAATCTTATGCATGCACACCCTTTCATAATAAGACCGAAGTGGCCAGGGGCGATGACGATGACACTTGTGTTAGAGTCGGAAGCCTACTGAGAATCTTATATAGATTTCTCATCCCTTTTCCTTTCTTTCGTGTCGTCTCCAGAGGCGAGTGATGCGGATGTTCGTGATCCTTGTGAGGCGCAAGTTTAGGAACCACGCTACCCAGAGCTAAATGCGAAGATTAGTCTAGTAAAGTTATAGTAATGTCTAGCGTTGGGTTTGTGTACGTTCATCTTTTGTTATGTTTAGTATCTTGAGATGTCCTCATGTTCGAAGGGCATCATCGTTATGATGTGACTATGATATGTTAATATAAATTATGTTGTGACTATTCCATGACTTGTTTCTATATGCTATGATAATGTGTATATGTTGGCTATATCATGTGTGTATTAATCGTTATGTATGCGTACGCGCGGCTCGCATTTTAAATCTTAAATTCAAAAAGAAAAATTTAGTCATATTTTATTACCCATATTTTAAATAAAGATAAGTCAAGTTCTGAAACAAAAGGCGTAACGTCTAATAACTAGCCAAATGCAACTCGAGCGTGTAAGGTGAAAGTTAGGGTGTTACATTTTCTCTTTTTCAAAGGCATGCTTACCATACATGTAGGCATTCAATTGCATTGGAGTCTCATTCATGCCTTGTGAACAAATCTCTAAAACAATTAGTATGCATTCATATACCAGATACTTGAACTATATACTATGTTATCATTAATTTAAGGCATTTTCACCTTTTCAGCACATGGGTAGATTTATCATTTCAGTACCAATATTAATGTCCCTATCAAATGGTCAGTTCAAGGGCCACAAAAATTCCCCATGACACATTAATGTGCCTAGGAGGCCCTGGAAAAATTTCAACACAACCAAGCTCTCAAACCCCATTAGGAAATTGTACAAATTTAGTGGTCAGAGACCACCAATTCACACCTAATGTTAGGGTTCTCACAATTTTAACCCTACAAAATGATTGAAATAACTAACAATAAAATTTACAGTAATAGTTACATGTGTTCTCCACTTCCTGAAAATTTCAAAGATTAAATCCATCATTTGCTGGTAATAAAATCGGATAACTTTATTGTTAAGTTTCAATAGTTCAGAACAACATCTATACAATTTCAATTACTGATTTTTTAAAGGTTTGGCTCAAAATCAGAACCAAGAAAATTCATGGGACTAGTACAAGATGTTAACTTGAACATATAAATTTTTCAGCTAATGAAAATGACTACAACATGCCCAAAAAAATCGAGACCATACACCCCAAGAGACCCAAAAATCCAGCAAGTATCACTCAACAACTTTTTGAAAAAAAGTGACTTCTATCATCATCCACACATACTACCAAAATTATTACATCAATATCAACATAATATTAACCAATATAAAGAGAAATTTTAGATTTAGCTCAATTAAAACACATCAGAATAAATTGGACAAGAAAAGGCAAAGAAAAACCCTACCCTTGGAAACTAGTGTGTTCTTGTTTCTAGTTTGCTCCAAGATGGAAGTCCTTTACTCCCAAGCTCTAGAACACACCCAAACCCTTCTCTAATCAGTGATGGATGAGGTAATGAGGTGAGATTTAGTGATTCTAATCAGTTATACTTATAGAGGTTGAAGTGTACAATAAGTTTAAAGAAGGAAGATTTTGATTTTAGCAAGGTTTGGCTTAGGATTTTGATGTTGGAAATCAAGATTCCAAGGTGTTTAGTGAAGGAAACATGGAGGTTCTGGTTTTCTCCTTTGCTGGCCGAGAGTTAGAGAAAGAATTAATGAGGTTTGGTGTGTTAACTTTATCTTATAAGGAGTGATATCATTGGTTGCACATAAAGTGAAATAATTTTCTTTTCATTAAAAGAACCTAACATCAATGGCTAAGATTTGATCTTGCATCCAAGATGAAATCTTAGCCATTCCTTTGCCATTTGAAGAGATAAACATCGTTGTTTTGTAGAGATTAACTAGCTTTTTGTGTTAAAAATCACATACCGAAATTTTACCGAACGGTGAAACACCATACCAGAAATCAAATATTACTCGAAATTAATTCTAAGTATGAAATTTTTCATTTCCAAATATTTCTAACCTTATTCCCATGTTTCCCCAATTTCGGGCACCTCCGAGTCCCGAATCTAAGGTTTCAACGTCCCACGGCCTACCTGGCCCATAGAACACTATTCACTTTTTTTTTTGCTCAATCATAAAGTCGTTCTCATCATTACTACGTCTGTCAGAATCTCAATATTCTCATTAACAAAACCTCAATTAATTTCTAAATAAAATTAGGGTGTTACATTACCACCCACCTTAACAAAAATTTTGTCCTCAAAATTTCGTACCTGGAAACAATTTCGGATGCTCTTTCCTCATGTTTGACTCTAGCTCCCATGTGTATTCTTCACTCCCCATCCACCCCAAGCCACTTTTACTAGTTGCACAATTTTATTTTCTAAGTTGCCTGAACTTCTCTATCAATGATCGAATAGGAGGGCTTGAAATATCAAGTCATCCCGTAACTTGTATTATTCGGGTTCAATGATATGGTTTGGACCTGATGATACATTCTAAGTTGAGATACGTGGAAGACATCATGAAGGTTGGATAAATGCGGGGTAAGGCTATTTGATAAGCAGCTGACCTAATCCGTCGAGGATTTAAAAAGGGCCTATGAACCTTAGTGACAACTTTTTGACTCTTAGGTCTCTACCTACTCCCGTAGTGGGTGTAACCTTTAGGAATACATGTTCTCCTTCTTGAAACTCTAAGGGTTTCCTTCAAGATTAGGCATAGCTCTTCTGACGACTCGTAGTGAGGATTTTTCTCTAATTTTCTGGATGCTCAATCGTTGATTAACAAGATCGGGTCCTAATAACCTTGTTTCCCCAAATCGTACCAACACAAAGGAGATTGATGTAACACCTAATAATTAACCCAATACACCTAGGTCGTATCTGATTAATTACTAGACTTTACTCTTTGCTTCAGTCCTTAATCATGCTTTGAAAATACTTAGTGAAATTACGAGCCTTTTTTTTTTTAAACATAATTGAAAACGTGAGCCGCGCATAACGCAAACGATAATCACTATAAAGCAGAAAATGAATAGACATATCATGAAGAACACATCATATTGGCTCCATCATATGACATCCATAATTACATTTCAATAGATATTTTGCCTACCAACAGAGTTAAGCTAGATGTAGGCAATCGAACAAAACATAAATAATATATGGATGGAAAAACATCTATTAACGCACCTATTTATAACACTTCAAGATAGGAATAGACATCCGAGTTCACGTTCAAGGTCTAGCAATACGTTCCTCAAGAATAATAAGCTGGTTCACAAGATCACGTGCATCTACCAGTGAGAGCATCAATGGGAATCACGAACATCACCATCACTTTCTGAAGACGAGATGGAAAGAAAGAAAGAAGGAATGAGAAACTTATAAAAGAATCTCAGTAGGGTACTCACCTCATATGCATCGTGTCATCATCATCGTCCCCAGGAACCTTGGGTTTCATTATGAAAATGTGAGCATGCTAAGATTCATTTATTAGTTCGGAAATATACTTTACCGAGGTCCGTCATTTTAATCATGCGTCTTATAATGCATCATAAACTTAGCATGTCATGTTTATAATGAACTTTTCCTTTCATATACAATAACATAATTATGCATAAGACCACATCATATTCCTCATCATCATATCATAAATACTATGCATAGAAGAATATCATATTTCTCATCATTATCTCATAAATACTATGCATAGAAGAACATCATAATCACATAATACGTTACTTAGTTCCTTAGGTGACTTAAAGTTACTTTCATCATCATTTTCCTTGGCCACCCTATACTCCACCCTTTTGGGAGTAATTTAGGTTATGAGCTCATACCTTGCTAGTCGTCACCATATACTTATCCCTTTTGATAAGTAAGAATCCCAACTCTACCCTTTTGAGAGAACGGTTAGGGGCAAGAATCACCTTTTCACCACCTATAGTCTGATGGGTCCAAAGGATCATTTCCTCATAAGTTTAAGTCACCATTAAGTCTTTGCATGTTATATCATAATACAATTCTCAATTCATAATCATTCATAACATTTTCTCGTTTATAATCTTATTTTGGAATAATATATATACCAACTATAATCATGTATCTAGGAGATTCCAGGAAAGAGGTGGGTCACAATTGGACACGCTTAAATACCAAGTCTTTCCTAGCCAGAACCTTTCCAAATTACACTTTTACAGGAATATACTTTCTTCCAACAAGGGTAAATTTTTAAATAACAAAGAATATTTCATTATTTTATGCATAAGCATTCTCATTGTTTGCAACACAACTATAACATGCAAGTCCTAAATCATTCAATGATATCAAATACTTAATAAGCATCTAAATGATTCATTATCATCATTACCATTAATTATAAGCCTTAAGAACATTATTAAACTATATGGGACAGCATAGGCAGAAGTTATATTTAGGGCTTTACGTGCTAAAAGTTGCATTTTTAACCCTTTCTCGTTACCTTTCCTTATGATGCTAAAATTAATTACTAAACCAATTATGAATCATTCTCCCTTATCTAAACATAATAGAACCTGGTTCTTAAGGCCACTAAAGGCTCTGGACAAAATGCATAAATTTCATTCTCTAAAGTTCTAGAAATCTTGCTTTTACGATTTTCTAGGAAGCTAGTTTTATCTCTAACATGCATAGAATCATTCCTTTAGCAATAAACCATAATTATCACAACTTCAAACATATTAAACCATCATCATACAGTAGTACTAAACTCATATTAGTGGCTGAATCATGAACCTCACATAATTGCTTAAAATCACATTTTAAGTACATGTATGATACTAGTTTCCCATAAAATCTTTGCAAAGCCTTAAAACTCTTTTAGAAACTAATTCTTTTTGTTAATCTTGAAAGAAATTATAGAACTAAATCAGTAGCTATTTGAAATCACTTTGGGCCTACCTTAATTATGAGGCCGATTTATATATTGAAAGAATCTTCACGATTAAAATTCTCACTTAAGATAAAAGGAGCAAGTCTTGAGCTTTAGAGATTTAGGTGATAACTAGAATCATAAACATGCTATGTAACCTCATTTTAATCTTGTCTTTATAAGGTGATAACTTGGAATTATAAACATGATATGCAAGAAACTGGAGCGGCGGAGTCGCACTGACCAGTGGGGAGAAGAGATCTTAAGAAGGAGCCCGGTAGTCGCACTTACCTGAAGAGAAGAAAATTCTTATTACATCTTATTAAGCTCCAAACTCAAGACTTTTAAAGAATGAATTCTTTGACTCCAATAATCCTTAAGGAAGCTTTAGAGTTTTTATTACCATGGTTCCAACTTTGCTTGTGATACTTGGGCAAGTCTTTGAACTCTAGGATCTTTAAGTGATGACATAAAATAAACATGTCATGCGTTGATTCTTTTAGCCATTATAAAATAAAGTGAGAGCATAAAATAAATATGAGATGCATCCTCTTTATTATCTTTGAAGATTAAGTGACAACTTGAAACATAAACATGAAATGCAAGCTTGGAAATTTAAACATGAATATGCAAGTTCATTTATTCATTCTTGAGAATTTAGTGATGACATAGAAAGTAAACATGGTTATGCAAGGCATAAACTTAAACATGGATGCAAGTTCATTTTATTTCTTTACTAGAGCTCCTCCAAGACTTTAGAAATATAAATTCAACCCAATATATCTTAGCAAGACAAAGTGAAAAATACATCTTTCAAGTTCTAAACTCAAGATCTTTATTTTTACATCATAAAAACATCATTCTTTAAAGTTTTGCATCAAGTGGAATTTTCAAGCTTTAGAGGCCTAACTTGTGATGGATTTACAACCAACACTCAAGGTCCTCATCATCAAGCTATCATCATATTCCCATATAGGCCTTATGGCCGAAATGTTCAAAGGAAAAGAAAGAAGAAAACCGAATGGAAAAGCTAGAGAAAGTCCATGAAATCATCATTTTGAACCAAGAACAACACTTAGCAAAGCATAGAAATAAGCTTAAAGACAACTCCCTACCTAATTTTATTTGAAGGAAAGGAAAAGAACTTGGTTTCCTTGAGTGAAATGAAAGAAAATCTCTTTGAGAAATGGGAGAAGAAGTTTCAGCCAAGAAGAGGAGGAAAGAAAGCTTTTGGTGCTTCTAAAAACTAGAATTGTGTAAGTTATGAACTAAGGCCTCTAACACTCCTTCAAGCATGCCTATTTATAGAGATTTTGAGGCTCATAAATGGACAAAGGGAGGAGGAAAGTCTGACCAAATTTGAGGAGGAAACAAGGAAGAAAAATCATCTTGTTTGGTGGCTTAAAACATGGAATCATGTTTTCATGGTTCCTTATTTTCATACCTTGGTTTTTGTGCATTCTTTGACAAATTTTCTGATGCATTATGGACCAAAATTTCGTGCATTACAGCCCAAGGAGGATAAAATTTGTGTGTTCCATGTATTATGTAGGTGTAGGTAGGTATCTTTGCAAATTAAGAATTTACAATTAAGGGCTTAGGTGAATTAGTAAGCAATTTGAGTGTTTTAAAGCAATTTTAAGTTCTAATCAATCTAAATAAATAATTTTGACTCTAGATTAATAATTAGAATCTAATAACCTTTAATTTGAGCCTAATATTGCTTAGGTTTTGCTATATGAATCAAAAATCTCAAAATTCGTAAAATTACAAAGAGAGGACAAAATGGTAATTTTACTTAAAATTGCCCGAGACCACCCGAGCTTAACCAATGGTTAATCATAGCTTAAAAAATGTTTTAAAACATTTTAGTGAGGTTCGGGCTTAGCGGCACCAAATCGAGTTAAAAAACCATAGGGGCGTTTTGGTCATTTCGCGCGTTGAGCTCAAAATTAGGATTCTTCTCCTCTATTAACACACATAACACAAACAATCCCTTATTAATATCAAAACATCCCCTTGAGGACGGGTGGGGCCCACGATCCTCATTTTTGAGAAAATAACCTCAAGGGCATTTTGGTCATTTTACACGTACAGAAATTGGGTTTGCAACTCTTGCACGAATTGCTCCTATCCTTTCTTCTAATGTTATATTCCTTTATTGAGGATTGTTCTTTTAATTATATGAAAAATTACCTAGGGTAATTCGGTAATTTCTAAGACAGGAAAAATTGGGGTGTTACGATTGACATTTCCTTCCATATAAAGCTTCATACCTGGCCATGCCAATACTAGCGTGATGGCTATTATTATAAGCAAACTCAACCAATGGAAGCAGCTTACCCAACTTCCCTTTTTCTCAATCATGCATGCCCTTAGCATATCTTCCAGAGTTGCATGGTGCGTTTGTTGTCCATCTGTTGGGGGTGATATGAGGACTCAAACAAAGCTTGGTTCCAAGGCTCTCTGAAGGCTCCCCAGGTTTTAGGTAAACCTTGGGTCTCTAGCTAAACTATTGAAGAGTGGAACATTGTGTAGCCTCACTATTTCTTGGATGTACAAAGAAGCTAACTTATCTAAAAGGTAACTAGCTTTTATGGTAAGAATGAGCAGAACTTCGTCAATCTATCCACTATAACCCATATAGCATCATGGCCCGATAATGTCCTTGGCAAACCCATCACAAAGTCCATAGGGACTTTCCCATTTCCATTCCAGGATTTCTAAGGGGTAGGGTTCCAGCTTAGCTTTGGTGTTCTATTTTAACTCTTTGGGAGTTAAACATTTCCGAACAAACTCCACTATGTTTCTCTTCATCCCGGCCACCAAAACATCCCCTTAAGACTGCATACATCTTACTAGTTCCTGGGTATATTGTGAATTCGCTTCATGAGTTCTTTTAAGATCTCATTTCTAAGATTACGCTAGGTACACATACCCGTCCTTATACCTCCATATACCTCGTTGGTCTTGAGTAAATTCCTGCAACTTCTTTGTATGAACTGAATTTAAAATCTCTTGAGTCTCTGATCTTCAAGTTGTGCAGCCAAAAATCGTTTCTGAAACCGTCTCGTTACTCCGCAGTTGACCTAATCTCACGCTTTTTGGGTTCAGAGACATGCCCACACTAAGCCTCTTAAAGCTCTCCACTAGCTCGTTTCCTTGATCATCAGCATGCTACACTCGTGGGACTTCCCTGAAGGCATCTGTCACAACATTTGCCTTGCCTGATGGTAGTTTATTGAACTCGTAATCCTTGAGGAACTCCATCCACCTTCTTTGCCTCATGTTCAACTCTCTCTGATCGAAGGTATTTTAAGCTTTTATGATCAGAGAAGACATTGAATTGTACACCATAAAGATGGTGTCACTAGATCTTTAGAGCAAAAACCACAGCTGAAGTTCAAGGTCATGAGTTGGGTAGTTTACTTCGTGGGTTTCAACTGCGACAAGCATAGGCAACCACATTTCGTTCTGCATCAACACACACCCTAAACCCTTATTAGAAGCATCACAATAAACCTCAAAGGGTTCATGAGGATTGGGTAAGACAATATCCTAGCCATGGTCAACTTTTGCTTCAACTCCTGGAAACTAGTTTCACACTCCGGAGTCCACTTAAATTGAGCGTTCTTTCGGGTTAACTTAGTCAAAGGTAATGCTATTTGAGAAAAACCCATGATAAATCGTCTATAGTACCCTAGGAAACTTCGAATCTTCGTCACCGAAGGTCGTTCCCAATGAAGTACTGATTCAACTTTACTGGATCTATAGAAATTCCTCCTCGTGAGACCACATGGCCTAGAAATTTAATCTTCCATCCAGAATTCACATTTTGACAATTTAGCATACAACTTGCTCTCCCTTAGGATTTGTAATACAACCCTAAGATGTTCAACATGTTCTTCTTCGGTCCTTGAATAGATAAGTATATCGTCTATAAAGACAACTACAAATTTATCCAAGAAGGGGTGAAGATTCGGTTCATGTAATCCATGAATAAGTCCTAGCATTGGTCAATCCAAAAGACATCACCTTGTACTCATAATGTCCATATTGAGTTCTAAAGCAGTTTTAGGAATATCCCCATCCCGAACATGAATCTAATGATAACCTCATATAAGATCAATCTTTGAGAAAACGGTTGCCCCGCATAATTGATCCATGAGGTCGTCAATCCTCGGCAAAGGGTACTTGTTCTTGATCGTCACTTTATTCAATTGCCTATAAACCACACAAAGCCTCATACCCCCATCCTTTTTCTTTACCAAAGAAGAGGGGCTCCCCATGGAGAGGCACTTGGTCTAATGAAATGTTTCCCTAATAGTTCTTTAATCTGGGCCTTTAATTCTTTCAACTCTAAGGGTGACATCATATAAGGAGCAATTGAGATAGGACCCATTCCTTGGACCAACTCAATGGAGAATTCAATCTCCCTCTTGGGTGGAAACTTTGGAATATCAGCTTGGAACACGTCTGGATACTCCCTTACCATTGGAATTATGCTCAATTCTTGGTTACTTTCAGTTTCACTAGCCGAAGAAGAGAACATATTCCTCAAATCCACCTTACTAGGGTTAGGTGTCACTAAATCTAAGTAAAGGAAAAGGAACCAAATGAATAGAAGGCACATGGGAAGAAACAGTAGTTATATTTGGACAATGTAAAACAACATAGTTGGGTACCAACCAATCCATGCCTAAGATTTCTTCTAAACTAGATAAAAAAATACAAACTAAGTTGGCAGAAATTCTCTAATGTCTATAAGAAGAGGAAGATTCATGCATACATAACAAGTCCTATAAGATTAGCAGGAGGAGTGGATACAAGAAGATCATAAGGTAACTTGAACAGAGATAATTCTAACTTTTGTACACAGTCATGGGATATAAAATAATGAGTGGCACCCGAATCATATAGTACATCTAAGATATTGCCATTTATTTCACACTTACCTCGTATTCGAATCGGCAGATTGAGAAGCTTCCTTGGCACTTATAAAAACATGCCCTTGTTGTTGTGGCCTAGGGGTGTTATTGACCTTTCTTATTAGGGCATTCGAAAATCTTGTGTCCGCTTTCATAGCCGAAGGAAGCAATTTGTGTTGTCCAGGCAAGCCCCTCCCGTGATATTTCCCACATTTAGGCACTTCTCGTCTTATGTCCCAGCCTTAAGGATTGAAACGCTTCCTCCGTTGTTATTGTTGTTTCTTCCCTAGGATTGGTTTATAGGTTTGAACGGGGACTGAGGGTGCTAGTCCCTCTTGCATTGCTTTGTGAATGTTGAGGTTGGCAAGCTTCTTATTCGATCTCAGGATTTTAACACTTATTCACCAAGGTAGGTAGTTTCTGACTTCCAAGAGGCTTACAGTACTTCTATGTCTTCACATAGACCCTCTTCATATTTCATGCATTTCCAAGCCTCATTTGGGTCATGTTGGTAAATCGTAGAAAATTTGCAGAGCTCTTCAAATTTGGTACTCACTCACACTCATAGGTCCTTGTTTAAGAGCCATGAATTCTAACTCCTTTGCATTTCTCACAAAAGCAGGGAATATTTATGGTAGAAAGCCTCTTTGAAGATATCCCAGGTAACTTCAGTTTGAGAAGCTTCAAATAATCCCCTGTGCCAACCCACCAAAATTTCGCATCAGCATGTAGGTGGCAAAAACCACCTTTTGAATCTCTATGTATGGAGAACTGAGAAAATATTTTCCATGGCCTTGATCCATCCCCTCTGCCTTGCAAGGATTGAAGGCTCCTAGAAACGGTGGGGGATTTGCATTCCGAAATTCGGTAAATTTTTTATATTCCACATCCCTTCGTTTCCAGGGTTACCAATTTTTGCTCCTCATTGCAGTTTTAGCCTTTCCATCATTCAGTGAGCAATGGCAGCTTGTTCTCTCATTGACACCACCATCTCATGAAAGGTATTCATCATTTCGGCATTATTCCCCTCGCTCCTAGTTTGCCAATTTGAAGTCATTAATTCCTGTCACACCAAACAAAATATTGAGTTGATCAGGCTCAACACAATCCAAGTGTGGTAGTAACCCACAATATCTCCAACCTCGGTCATACACACACATATATACATATATGCATCATAATGCATGACAAATACCACAGAAACATAGTCGGTCCAATCCTCAGCTCTGATAGGATAGTCCTTATACCATAATGTAACACCCTACTAATTACCATGTTCTACTTGAGTGTTAATAGAGTAATTAGTAGAGTATTACTTACGTTCAAAAACTATACTAGTCGAAATATAAGGTAATAAAGAGATTTAGATACATATGTTGCGAAACTCATTTATACATATATGAACATCATGTTTCAGACAGGATGTACACTACATCAGGAAGCAAACGAGATGACCCCTAAGCTAGTCAGGAACCTCTAACAACATGACTAGCCCTCGTCTAAGACCTAGCCTCAAGTATCCGGCCTAACAAAACTAACATATAGATACAACGACCTGAAAACATCTAATAGTACATCAGCGCAGGAGAAAGTCCTACCACCACACTACTACTATGTACATGCCAAAAGTCTCTTAGAATCTATCGTCCTACAGGATGTCGTTGGTGATCGGCACGATAGCCTCGCCTCTACCTGGGCGTCTTGGGCCTCAGACGGGTCCGAGTCTAGGAGGATGATGACGAAGGGTCGTCTGCTAGAGGGGGCAGATGTGATGCTGGCGGGGCTACAACATTGGGGTGTGCCATGTAGAGGCACACCATCATACGGAAAACCTGGTCGAACTTTGGGGTAAATACAAAAGCGCTGACGAACGACTAAAGAATACGTAGGCCCGGACGGGAATAGGCCACAACACAGGGAGTCCAGATTTTCGTCATAGTGCCACGCCACGGGGCGAGTTAAGGAAGAGAATCACTAAGCATCTAGACAATGCAACACATATGCACATAGGGATGAGAATATTATAAATTTCAGGAGGGTAATCCATCAGATAAGTTATAGAAATCAACTATAAATTCATTAACATAAGAATATTTGTGCAAAGATTATAAGCATTACTACTAAGTAGGTACTATTATGTACAATCAAGATATAACCACAATGATAAATTGTGCATTGCTATTTGGAACCATGGAATCCCATTCGTGCATTCTTCTCTTTTTATTAACACAGGGAAGGCTTAATATCACATCAAGAGGTGTCTGATTAGACAATTCCACAAAGGACCATAGACTGCTAGGACATGAGCTCATTCCTACCCGTGATCATCACTTCATTTTTTTCCATTTCCGAATCACACACATTTCGTTCCTAGCCGATACGTCTATGACTCAATAAAGTTTCTAGGGAAGTCTTTATTCTTGTCTTCCCCCTTCAACCCATATAAGCCTTGTCTCTATTTTCCCCATATGTTAAAACATGCACAAATGTGCACAAATGAAATTTATACATTCTCTTTATAGTTGCATCATGTTATTTCTCTTTTTCAAGGCATGCTTACCATACATGTAGGCATTCAATTACATTGGAGTCTCATTCATGCCTTTTGGACAAATCTCTAAAACAATTAGTATGCATTCATATACCAATACTTGAACTATATACTATGTTATCATTAATTTAAGGCTTTTTCACCTTTTCACATGGTTAGATTTATCATTTCAGGACCAATATTTAATGTCCCTACCAAATGGTCGATTCAAGGGCCACAAAAATTCCCCATGACACTTTAATGGCCTAGGAGGCCCTGAAAATTTCAACACAATCGAGCTCTCAAACCATCAGGAAATTGTACAAATTTAGTGGTCAGAGACCACCAATTCACAGCTAAGGCCAGGTTCTCACAATTTTTAACCCTACAAAATGATTGAAATAACTGACAATAAAATTTACAGTAATAGTTACATGTGTTATCCACTTCCTGTAAAACTTTCAAAGATTAAATCCATCATTTGCTATAGTAATAAAATCAGATAACTTTATTGATTCAGTTTCAAAATTTAGGTAGCATCTATACAATTTTGGTTACTGATTTTTTTAAAGGCTTGGCTCAAAATCAGAACCCAAGAAAAATTCATGGGACTAGTCCGAGATGTTAACTTAAACATATAAATTTTTTACATCATGAAAATGACTACAACATGCTTAGAAAAATCGGGACCATACACTGGACAAGAGACCCAAAAATCCAGCAAGTACCACTCAACAACTTTTTGAAAAAAGTGACTTCTATCATCATCCACACATACTACCAAAATTAATACACCAATATGAACATAATATCAACCAATACAAAGAGAAATTTCAGACTTAGCTCAATTAAAACACATCAGAATAAATTGGACAAGAAAAGGCAAAGAAAAACCCTACCCTTAGAAGCTAGTGTATTCTTTTTTCTAGTTTGCTCCAAGATGGAAGTCCTTCACTCCCAAGCTCTTAAAACACACACAAACCCTTCTCTAATCAGTGATGGATGAGGTAATAAGGTGAGATTTAGTGATTCTAATCAGTTATACTTGTAGAGGTTGAAGTGTACAACATGTTTAAAGAAGGAAGATTTTGATTTTAACAAGGTTTGGCTTAGGATTTTGATGTTGGAAATCAAGGTTCCAAGGAATTTAGTGAAGGAAACATGGAGGTTATGGTCTTCTCCTTCTTGGCTGAGAGTTAGAGAAAGAATTAATGAGGTTTGGTGTGTTAACTTTATCTTATAAGGAGTGATATCATTGGTTGCACATAAAGTGAAATAATTTTCTTTTCATTAAAAGAACTAACATCAATGGCTAAGATTTGATCTTGCATCCAAGATGAAATATTAGCCATTCCTTTGGCATTTAAAGAGATAAGCTTCATTATTTTGTAGAGATTAACTAGTTTTCTGTGTTAAAAATCGCATATTTAAATTTCACCGAACGTGACACCGACTTAAGAAATTATATTATCCTCAAAATTAATTCTAAGCATGAAATTTTTCATTTCCAAATATTTTTAACCTTATTCCCATGTTTCCCCAATTTCGGGCACCTCCTGTTTCTAATCTAAGGTTTTGGCTTGTCCCTGGAGGCCTGGGTGTAACACCCAATTTTTACTATAATTTTTACTGCGTTTAGAAATTACCGAATTACCCTAGGTAATTTTTCATATAATTGAGACCAAACAATCCTCAATAAAGGAATATAACATTAGAAGAAAGGTTAGGAGCAATTCTGTAGAGAGTTGCAAACCCCGATTTTCTATACATGTAAAATGACCAAAATGCCCCTGAGGTTATTTTACTCATAAAATGAGGATCGTGGGCCCCACCCATCCTCAAGGGGATGTTTTGATTAAAATAAGGGATTGTTTGTGTTATGTGTGTTAATAGAGGAGAAGAATCCTAATTTTGAGCTCCAACACGCGAAATGACCAAAATGCCCCTCGCGTTTTAACTCCGATTTGCATGCCGACTTACCCGAACCTCACTAAAATGTTTTAAAACATGTTTTTAAGCTATGATTAACCATTAGTTAAGCTCGGGTGGTCTCGGGCAATTTTTAAGTAAAATTACCATTTTGTCCCTATTTTTGTGCAGTTTGTGAATTTCAAGATTTTTGATTCGTATAGCGAAACCTAAGCAATATTAGGCTCAAATTAAAGGTTATTAGATTCTAATTATTAATCTAGAGTCAAAATTATTTATTTAGATTGATTAGAACTTAAAATTGCTTAAAAACACCCAAATTGCTTACTAATTCACCTAAGCCCTTAATTGCAAATTCTCTAATTTGCAAAGATACCTTACCTACACCTAAATAATACATGGAACACACAAATTTTTCTTCCATGGGCTACAAATGGCCGAAATAATGGAGCCATAATGCATCAGAATATTGTCCAAATTTTTGTGCAAAAAGAAAACAAAAATACCCTAAAACATGCCATAAAACATGCCTTGAACAGGAAATAATTTTCCTCCCTTTGTCCTCCCTAAAATCAGCCAACTATGCCTCCTCCATTTGTCCATTTATGAGCTTCAAATCCTCTATAAATAGGCATGCTTAAGGAGTCTTAGAACCTTGCTCATAATTGCACAACTTCAAGTTTTTCCAAAGCTCAAAAAGCTTTCTTTCTTCCTCCCCCTTGGCCAAAATTCTTGCTTCAAGTTTTCAAGAAGATTTTCTTTCATTTCACTCAAAGAAACCAAGTTCTCTTCCTTTCCTTCAAACCAAATTAGGTAGGGAGTTGCTTTTAAGCTTATTTCTAAGTATTGCTAAGTGTTGTTCTTGGTTAAAATGATGATTTTATGGACTTTCTTCTTGCTTCATATTTCATTTTCCTTCTCCTTTTCTTCTTGTATATTTTGGCCTTATGGCCTAGATTATGATGAGACCATGGTTTGATGATGAGGTTCTTGAGTGTTGGTTACAAAGCCTTCACAAGTTAGACCTCTAAAACTTGAAGGTTTCATTAGTTTTCAAAGTTTTGAAGCAACTATGTTTTTATGATAAAAGTCTTGAGTTTAGAACTTGAAAAATATATTGACACTTATGTTTCATTTTAAGCTTTGTTTTTAGTTTAAAATGATGTTTAACAATTTTTCATTTCTAGATGACTCTTGAACTTCTCCTTTTCTTGCCATTTGATTTCGGAACTAAGAAAGTTTTCTAGGATAGCTTAATAATGAAATCTTTAAAGCTCACTTTGTCTTGCTAAGATATATATTGGGTTGAAATTATAATTCTTTTAAAGTCCTGAAGGAGCTCTAGTAAAAAATAAAATAAACTTGCATCCATGTTTAAGTTTATGCCTTGCACAATCATGTTTACTTTCAATGTCATCACTAAATTCTCAAGAATGAATAAATGAACTTGCATATTCATGTTTAAATTTCCAAGCTTACATTTCATGTTTATGTTTCAAGTTGTCACTTAATCTTCAAAGATAATAAAGAGGATGCATCTCATATTTATTTTATGCTCTCACTTTATTTTATAATGGCTAAAAGAATCAACGCATGACATGTTTATGTTTATGTCATCACTTAAAGATCATAGAGCTCAAAGACTTGCCCAAGTATCACAAGCAAAGTTGGAACCATGGTAATAAAAACTCTAAAGCTTCCTTAAGATTATTGGAGTCAAAGAATTCATTTTTAAGAAGTCTTGAGTTTGGAGCTTAATAAGATGTAATAAGAATTCTCTTCTCCCTCCACTAGTTCTGTAGACTACGCCATTTCTAGCTTCTTGCATCATGTTTATATTTCAATCTCTTGCATCATGTTTAATTTTCAAGTCATCATCTTAAATCTTAAAGATAAAGAAATGGATTTGCATATCATGTTTATAATTCCAAGTTATCACCTTATAATGACAAGATTAAAATGAGGTTGCATAGCATGTTTATGATTCTAAGATATCACCTAAATCTCTTAAGCTCAAGACTTGCTCCTTTTATCTTAAGTGAAAATTCTAATCATGAATATTCTTTCAATATATAAATCGGCCTCATGATTAAGGTAGGCCTAAAGTGATTTTAAATAGCTACTGATTTAGTTCTATAATTCCTTTCAAGATTAACAAAAAGAATTAGTTTCTAAAAGAGTTGAGGTTTTGCAAAGATTTTACGGAAACTAGTATCTTACGTACACTTAAAATGTGATTTGATGCAATTATGTGAGGTTCATGATTCAGGAACTGATCTGAGTTTATCACTACTGTATGATGATGATTTAATATGTTTGAAGTTGTGATTATTATATTTAATGATGAGGGAACAATTCTATGCATGTTAGAAGAAAAACTAGCTACATAAATAAACCGTAAAGCTAGGTTAATACTAGTCTTTGATCTCTTCAAGTCGATCCACTACCAAATATGTTTTAGTATGTTATAATTCTGCCTAAGATTGGTTAGTCACGAAAAATTTGGTAACAATTAGTATAGGATTTACCCCGAACACTAAAAATGAAACTAGCAACTAGAAAACCAAAAAAAAACAAGATTTCTAGAACTTTAGAGAATGAAATTTATGCATTCTTCCAGAGCCTTTAGTGGCCTTAAGAACCAGATTTTATCATGTTTAGATAAGGGAGAATGATTCATAATTGGTTTAGTAATTAATTTTAGCATCATAGGGAAAGCTGGTAATGAGAAAGGGTTAAAAACGCAACTTCTAGCACACCATAAAACCTTAAGAACAACTTACTGTCTATGCTGCCCCATATAGTCTAATAACATTCTTAGGACTTATAATTGATGGTAATAAATCCCTTAGATGCATAATTAATTAGTTCAATAATTAAGGTTGCCCGATTCTAGAGTTTTGGTTGTTTAAGAAACTTTCAATAAGGATTTATGATGATGCCTCTTTGATGTTTTAAATGATAAGTCTATGTAGTGATTTGATGCTTATTAAGTATTTGACGTCATTGAATGATTTCGGACTTGCATGTTATAGTTGCTATTGCAAACAATGAGAATGCTTATGCATGAAATAATGGAATATTCTTTGTCATTTAAAAATTTACCCTTGTTGCCTAAGAAAGTATATTAGTAAAAGTGTAATTTGGAAAGGTTCTGGCTAGGAAAGACTTGGTATTTAAGCGTGTCCATTTGTGACCCACCTCTCTTTCCTGCAATCTCCCAGATGCATGATTACAGTTGGTATATATTATTCCAGAATAAAACTATAAACGAGAAAATGATATGATGAATTGAGAATTGTATTATGATACAACACGCAAAGACTTAATGGTGACTTAAACTTATAAGAAAATGATCCTTTGGACCCATCAGACTATAGGTGGTGAAAAGGTGATTCTTGCCCCTAACCCGTTCTCTCAAGAGGGTAGAGTTGGGATTTTAGCTTATCAAAAGGGATAAGTATATGCTAGTGACGACTAGTAAGATATGAGCTCATAACCTAGATTACTCCCAAAAGGATGGAGTATAGGGCGGTCCCCAAGGAAAATAATGATGATGATAAGATTTTAAGTCACCTAAAGCACTAAAGAAATGAAATATGATGTTCTTCTATGCATGTTATTATGATATGATGATGAGGAATATGATGCGTTGATAAAGGAAAAGTTCATTATAAATATGACATGCTAAGTTTATGATGCATTATAAGACGCATGATTTAAAAATTGACGAACCTCGGAAAGTACTTTTATGAACTTAATAATGAATCTTAGCATGCTCACTATTTTATAATAACCCCGAGGTACCTGGAGACTTTGATGATGACACTATAAAAGGAGATACCTACTAGAATTCTTTAGCAAGATTCTCACTCCCTTTTCTTTATTTCCGTCATTGTCTTCAGAACCGATGGCAACATTCGTCCTATATGTTGATACCCCTACATGGGAATTTCACTACGACCCGAGCATCGTTCATATCACTTTGAAGGAAGGTGCGCGGTTCGTGTTTTTGTTTTGTAGGACGTCCATTTGCACACCCCATTCCTAGTTATCATTTTTCCCGTCTTCTCCGTATGGTGACGAAATGGTTTTGAGCACGCCCGTCCACATGATGAAAGGATGCTACATTCTTACTCCACCTCATCTGTTGTCCATGGTATTCCCGATTATGTCCCTCAAACGAGGTATTCTGAGATCCATCAGAGGATACCCCTACTCATGTATATTCGGAGAGCTCGCTCTACTTCTCACGTGTGAGAGAGGGTAGTGAGGAAACTGTGGTGCAACCAAGATTGGCACGAAGCCTATCTATGTGTCCTCAGCCCAGGACATCTCGTGTGTCCCTTTCTAAAGGAATTCATCAGGAGATAGGATATATTCCACCATTTTAGGGGCAGTGGCCATAGAAAGTTCTTAAGCATTTGAGCGTGATCATATACCCTAGTTTTATAGCTTCTCTCCTTTTAAGGTTCTTTACTTTAAGTGCATATGTTGTCTTATGTATTCTAGTTTGATGTATTTGTTTAAGACGGGAATGTATGAGTGAGGTTATTATGTATATGTATTATGGTGTGCTTATGGATGCTATATGATGGAGCCAATATATTATGATGTGATGTTTGTAAGTTCCTATGTGTCTTTTAAATTTTGCTAAATCATTCACAGGCGCGGCTCACATTTTAAATTATGTTTTAAAAAAAAAAAATGGTTCGTAATTTCACTAAGTATTTTCAAAGCATGATTAAGGAACTGAAGCAAAGAGTAAAGTCTAGTAATTAATCAGATACTACCTAGGTGTATTGGGTTAATTATTAGGGTGTTACATGTTGGCCCACAGAACACTATTCACTTTTTTTTTTTGTTCGATCATAGAGTCATTCTCATCATTACTACGTCTATCAGAATCTCAATATTCTCATTAACAAAACCTCAATTAATTTATAAATAAAATTAGGGTGTTACAAGTTGTACCAAAAGGATGGCCAAAGCATTTAATAAAAATGTTCGCCCTCAATTAACACCCTAATAATTAACCCAATACACCTAGGTAGGATTTAATTAATTACTAGACTTTACTCTTTGCTTCAGTTCCTTAATCATGCTTTGAAAATACTTAGTGAAATTACGAGCCATTTTTTTTTTTAAACATAATTGAAAACCTTGAAGCGCGCATAACGTGAACGATAATCGAGATAAAGAGAAATGAATAGACATATCATGAAGAAACACATCATATTGGCTACATCATATGACATCCATAATTACATATCACATAGATATTTTGCCTACCAACAAAATAAGACTAGGTGTAGGCAATCTAACAAAA
Source organism: Dalbergia oliveri (assembly GCA_030441495.1). NCBI lineage: Eukaryota > Viridiplantae > Streptophyta > Magnoliopsida > Fabales > Fabaceae > Dalbergia > Dalbergia oliveri. Next base: position 33,473,811 of record JAMLFY010000004.1, on the reverse strand, counting down.
CATAAATAATATATGGATGGAAGGACATCCATTAATGGCACCTAGTAATAACACTCCAAGGATAGGGATAGATATCTGAAATAAATGAGTGAAACTAGAGGATCAAGTTTAGCTACTAGGTGAAAGCCCCAATCTTTAGAGTTCTAAAAAAAATCTTGCTTTCAAGGTCCTCATCATCAAGCCATCATCTTAGTCCCACCTAGGCCATATGGCCGAATTGTTTAAAGAAAAGGAAGAAGAAAACCAAATGGGAAAACTAGAGAAAATCCATGAAATCATCATTTTGAACCAAGAACAACACTTAACAAAACATAGAAATAAACTTAAAAACAACTCCCTACCTAATCTGATTTGAAGGAAAGGAAGAGAACTTGGTTTCTTGGAGTGAAATGAAAGAAATATTCTTGAAAGCTTGAAGAAAGAATTCAGCCAAGAGGAGAAAGAAATTATAACTTTTGGTGCTTTGGAAAAACTAGAAATGTGTACAATTTTGAGCAAGCATCTAAGACTCCTTAAGCATGCCTATTTATAGAGGATTTAAGTTCATGTATGGACAAGAGGAGGAGGCATAATTTTTGGATTTTTCATGGGGAACAAAGGGAGGAAAATGATTTCTTGTTTAAGGCATGTTTTATGCTATGTTTTAGGAAATTTTTGGCATTTTGTTTTAGTGCATTATCTTGCAATAATTCTAATGATTATGGCTGAATTACTTCATGCATTACAGCCTCATGGAAGAGGGTTTTGTGTGTTCCATGTATTATTTAGGTGTAGGCAAGGTATTCATGCAATTTAGAGAATTTACGTTAAGGGTTTAGGTGAATTAGTAAGTAATTTGAGTGTTTTAAAGCAATTTTAAGGTTCTAATCAATTTAAATAAATAATTTTGACTTTAGATTAATAATTAGAATTTAATAAGCTTTAATTTGAGCCTAATATTGCTTAGGTTTCATTAGACGAATCAAAAATCTCAAAATTTGTAAAACTGCACAAAGACATGGGCAAAACGGTCATTTTACTTAAAAATTGCCCGAGACCACCCGAGTTTAACCAATGGTTAATCATGGCTTAAAAACACCTTTTAACACATTTTAGTGAGGTTCCGGCTAGCGGCACGCAAATCGGGGTTAAAAAGCCGCAACGGCGTTTTGGTCATTTCGGATTGAGTTGTAAAATTAGGATTCTTCTCCTCTATTAACACTCATAACACAAACAATCCCTTATTAACATCAAAACATCCCCTTGAGGATGGATGGGGCCCACGATCCTCATTCCCGAGTAAAATAACCTCAGGGCATTTTGGTCATTTTACACGTACAGAAAATCGGGGTTTGCAATACTTGCACGAATTGCTCCTAACTTGTCTTCTAACGTTATATTCCTTTATTAAGGATTGTTTGGTCTCAAATTTTATATAATATTTACCTACGATAATTCGGTAATTCCTAATGACAGTAAAAATTACAGGAAAATTGGGGTGTTACATCGAACATTTCAACCAAGCGATCTTGTTTGAAGAAAATTTTGCCGAATCAAGAGGATAGCAGAGGCAAGTGAGCACCCATACATGAAGGCCCTTACATTGTTAAAGATGCAATTTCTAGAGGAGCATTGATCTTGACTAACATGGAAGGCAAAGCACTCGCCAAACCAATCTATTTGGATGCCTGAAGAAGTACTTTGCCTGAAAAACAAAAAAAACAAAAACAAAAACAAAAATAAAAAATGCTCGCTAGGTTGAAAACCCAAAGGGTGACCTAGGCAAAAATTAGAGCACAAAAGAACAAACCAAAAAAGGGATGACAACTCTTAATTGCTAGGTTGAAAACTTGCAAAGCTAGTTACGCAATAGTGAAGGGACGAGCCAATGATCAAGAAGCTATGCTGGACATCGAAATTGGGGCAATTTGATCACAATATTGTTAGAAACACAATGAAGGATTGCAATCGCTATCATAGAATTTCAAGTTTGGTGTAACCAATGAATCAGTGAAATGGGTTGATCACATGAAAGCAACATGACCAGTCTTTTCTTTCTTTCTTCCTTATCTCTTAATAGTTGTTGAAGTCTTGTAAATACTTTCTAGTTTCAAATCCAATAAAATTGCCCTTCTCTTCCTGTCTGTTTATCTTTCTTTTTTACCAAAATTTTTGTCCCGTGCATAATCATGATGTTATAATTGAAATACATCAATGGACTAATTTGCTAACAAAACCCATGACTCAATAAGTCAGGCTATAACACCCTAAAAATTATTTAAAAATTAATTTGAGTTTTGTTAGTCATAATTTCAAAAATCTAAGTTTAGAAACGATGAAGGTGGCCCAACGGACTTGTCAAAAAAATTTTGGCCAGGGTGAATAGTAACCTTGTGGGCCTATAGGGACAACAGAAACCTGATCTTAGAATAGGAAATGCCCGGACCAAGAAAAGAGAGGGTTAAGGTTAGAAATGATAAGGAATGAGAAGTTATACCTAGAATTAATTTTTGGGTAATGTTTGATTACTCGAGTACGGTGTTTTACCCATTCGGTAGAGTTTTGATATGCCTTTTAACACCGTACAAGTTACTTGGTGGCCAAGTAACCTTTACCAACCACTTTATGCCAAGTGGGTGCAAAGATTAAAACTAGCAAGTTTTAATCATTTATTATATTTTACTTGGGAGTCAATATCTCATTCATTTGGTAATTTGGTGTAGTTTTAACATTAAAAAAGCTATTTGTTTACCAAGCTAAAGTGAGCCACTTATCTTGAGCCAAGTGGATGGCCAAGAATCATTCTTTGATTATCCAATCAAATCCTAGCCATCCATTTTGCTTTCTTAGACTAAGAACTATCTAATTATAATGTATAATATTCATGCATTTATTATAAGATCAACACAAGTTCAAATCTTCTTCAAGAAGCCAAATTCTTTTTCTTTAAGCCTCATTTTCGGCCAGCCTAAGAGAAGAACATCAGCCACCATTTTATTTCTTCAAGAGCTTACAACTTGCTTCAAATCACCAAAACTCTTGCCTAAAGTTCCTAAAACCACAAACTCTCTTCACAAAACTTGTTCTACGCCTCAATATCTACAAATCTAACTAATTAAAATCTCAAATCTCCATCAATCCCCACCTTGATGCCTTACTTCCTTACTGATTTAGGAAGGATTTTTGATTGATTTGAGTTTTGGTGTGGAATGGATCAATCTTAGAGCCAAAGATCCATTAGACACCAAAAGTAGGGTTTTCTTTACCTTTCCTCTTCAAATTTATTCTGATGATTTTTTATTGAGTTAGGTCCAAATTTTTGATTGTATTGGTTGACAATACATTGATATTGATGCCTTAATTTTTTTGGAGTGGTTGGATGAGGTTAGAAGTCATTTTTGTGAAAAGAGATTTTGAGCCTTGTTGCTAGATTTTCAATTTTTACACAGGCAACCACTGATCACGAATTTTCTGAGAGAATTGTGGGTATTTTCATGGGCTCCTATTTGAACTCCTAATGCTTTAAAAAAATCAGAAACCAAAGTGAACTATGTGCTTCCTGATTATTGGAACTGAAGCTATAAACTTTGCTAATTTTATTACCATATCAAATGATTGAATAATCCCTTTAAATTTTTATAAAAGGTTGATAGCATCTTGAAGTATAACTGTGATTTTTCTTTTGAGTTGATTCAATCATTTTCTAGGGTTAAAAATTATGAATTTTGGGCTCTGAGCCAAGTTTAAGTGGTTTTGAGCACCGAATTTGTCTAATTTTATTTACATAGTTAGAGAACTCTTTTTCTCTGGAATTTTTATGGAACCTTGTGGACACATTGATGTGTCTTGGGTAATTTTTATGGCCTCTGAATTGATTGTTTGATAGTAAATAAATTTGTGCTACAAAGGTATGAAATTTGCCATTGTGCTGGAAATGCAAAAATCTTTGAATTGATGAACTAATGGCATTTTTAGTTCTAGTATGACATGAATAATTAATGTTAACTATTTGGCCATGTGACTTGTGACATATAGATGCATGCTAAAGGAAATAAAGGGTGGTTTATGAGGCATGATTGAAATTTCATTGTGAATGAAATGCCTACATGTGCTTTATGCATGCATTTGGAAAAGGAAAAGAGAATGTATAAACTTAAATTGTGCATGTTCTGACATATGGACAAAACAGAAACAAGACTTAGGTTGAATGAGGGGAAGGAAACAAAAAAGAAGAACTTCCCCAAATTTATTTTGAGTTGGTAGATGTATCGGCTAGGAATAGATCTGTGTGATTCGAAATGGAAAAAAATGAAGTTCGATGATCACATATAGGAATGAACTCAGTCTTAAAGTCTTATTTCCCTTGTGTAGTGTGATCCACTATAAATACCATTTGGTATAAACTATCTATTGTGAAGTTGTCCACAGCAAATACCCGTTGGTATAAACTAAGTCTTTCCTATGTCAAGGAAAAGAAAATGCACTGATTTGATTTCTATGGCCATAAGTGAAACTATGTTACTTTGAGATAATTTCCCTACATTTGACATATGCATAATCATATCATATGTAACCTCTTGATTAAAGTTACTTATTATGTATTTGGGCTTCATGATATATGTGCATTAAGTGAGTGAATGCTAAAAGGAATCCACTTCGAAAAAATGGTTTTTGAACTTTAAAATGAACCATTGATATATGTTGCATGCTCACATTTTCTTAATAACTGAAGTGGCTTACGACGACGATGACATAGATTTTTAGTATATGTTTGGGGATTCCCTACTAAGGATTTTATAATTCTCACCCCCATATGTTTATGTTTCTGTGTCGTCTCCAAGTTAATCCAAAGGACTATAATGCCGTACACAAAAGAACTCAAAAATTGAAATAGTGTAGTAGTTAATGCTTTTATTATGTTGTACTTAGTGGAATGGATACATATGTAAATGTATTAGAGAACCGATATGTACTAAAGCTCATAGAGGAACTTCCTTTTGTACTTAGCCATATATTCAAGAAATGTGGCATTTCTTGGTAATATGTTTTAATAGAATTACGCTTAGTTATTTCACACATTAATTGAGCTTGCTATAGATATTTAGGAAAGGTCCGTAATTAATAAGTAACAACTCTCGAGTACGATGTCATGGCTTAAGAATGAGGTTATACTAGAGAGGATGTTACACAGGCGAGGGCTTGTATTAGAATTGAATCGCAAAGGAAATAAGGAGCTTGCTTAGCCAAGATTTGGAGAGGAAGTGAATGTGGGTTTTAATGGACTAGAAAAAAAGATACTTGCTTGATCAAAAATCCAAACAGTTGATCAAGGCAAAAGTGAGAATAATGAAAGAACTAGGGCGAAACGACGAAGATACTAAAGCATCACTAGGCAAAATGTGTTTGAAGTCTGGAATGAAGAGGCTTGCATAACTGTCGTCTAAAAAGATGGTTCATTTGGAATAGACGAAAGCTTTCTTGAAGAACAATGCAAAAATACCTCAAACTAGGGCTATTTTATTTTATTTTTAGAGCTATGGTTATCATTCTTGTCATCAGCACATCATTACTTGCATTAGTTTTGAATCAATTCATTCATCATGTCATCACTCAACTAGCCTTGCATCATTCGTCATATCATCATTGTATCAATTTTGCATCATTCATCATACCATCATAACATCAATCTTTGATAAACTCTCTTTCTGGAAATATTTTTCTCTTACACTTGGTACTTTTGCTTTCTTTTTAGTTTAATTTTCATAAGTTTTGTTAGTTTTTTAATCTTGCCCTCCTGGACTCAATTTTGCTTTGTGACTTTTATTCATGACTTTTGCACAATTTTGATTTCTATTTCTCACAATACCTCTTTGTCCTACAAAGTGGGTCATGATCAGTCTGAGAGTCTTCCCTAGAGTGCATCATGGAGTAGAGCTTGGAGCAAGTGGAAGAAAGATAAAGAGAGCTAGATAGAAAATTCTACCCAGGATACCGGATGTTAACATTAGTCGCTGAATGAGCATGGAAGACAGAGCTAGGCCAGAAATGAAGATAGCCTTACTGAGCGAACATCACTCACGCAGCAAACATCAATCATTGCTTGAGCATGAGAAGTAGCAAGTGTATCCATTCGTGACAGCAAACATTTAGCGCCTATGAGTGTTGCAGGACCAAACCTGAAAGTTTAATTTTGTAATTTTGACCCACTTAGGCCTCTTTTTAGCAAATTTGATGATGATGTAAGGGTCTAAAGCACGAAACCCGAGACATTCTTTGCCAAATTAGGAAAGAGACCTAGGTTTAGAACTCTCCTCTTCTCTTCTCCCTCATCTTCATCTTCTCCATCAAGAATGCTTGATACTCATAGTTAGAGCTATTTTATGCAGATTTCCATTTCTGATTTCCTTAGCTCTTTCCTTTTATTTGTAACCTCCTTCATGGAGGAGTAGTGTTCTTACTAGCTCATGGGATTCAAGAGCTAGGGTTATGTTTTGAAACATTGTTGATTTTAATGCAAGGGCTTGGTGTAGTTCTCTTTCTCTTTATGTTTTCCTCTCTTTTCATGTTTATGATTCATATGCATGTTGAGTTAGGTGTTGTTTTATGTATGTGAGCATGAATTGTAAGCATACTTGATTTAGCTTGTTGATTGAGTGCATGCTAATTGATTAATTAGTGAGTATTTAGTTAACCAAGAGAATAGAGATAATTCTTGATTAAGTGTTGGACTATGGCAATTGGCATTTTAATGGGTTCATACATTTATATATTGTCATTTCAATCATTTAAGTGTATATTCTTTGTATTACCCTCTAGTTGATTGACTTTAAGGAGAATTGCTAGCTAATTGTGTGATTGCATGACTAGTACATGGTCCATCACCAAGCATTTGATATTTTGTTATGTTGATGATTAACACTCCTTAGCTAGTTTCCTCTTATAGTTGTTAATTTCAACTTGTTATTAAGATTTTGATTTTCATGCAACAAAACCCCCCCTTTTTTACTCCAGCTAATCAGTTCAGCTTCTGTGAGACGACCAGGTTGCATTCACCGTCTAGGTGCTTTGTGCAATCCATTTGGGAATCCAATTTCCTTTTTAAACTTGGTGTTGACAACCCACCTACCAATCTTGCATCATCATTTCATTTGTCTTTACTTTCACAAGTTTTTTTAAATTTCACATTTCACATGCCTTCACAAACTTTGATTTCACATTTTACATGCTTTCACAAATATTTACTCTAATTTCACAAATTTTACTTTCACATGTCTTTAAATTTCATAAACATTTATTCCATTTTCACATGTTTTACTTTTACATGTCTTTAAATTTCACAAACATTTACTCGCTTTCAGACAATTTTAAATTTCACAAACAATTTATTCGCTTTCACAAACTTTAAATTTCACATGCATTTATATGCTTTCACAAACTTTTACTTTCAAATGTCTTTAAACTTCACAAACATTTACCCTGCTTTCACAAATTTTACTTTCACATGTCTTCACTCTGCTTTCACATGTCTTCAAATTTCACAAACATTTACTTTGCTTTGACAAATTTTAAATTTCACATTTTACTCGCTTTCAAATGTATTTAAATTTCACAAACATTTACTCGCTTCATAGATTTTAAATTTCACAAACATTTATTCCGCTTTCACATGTTTTTAAATTTCACAAACATTTACTCGCTTCACAAATTCTAAATTTCACATCCGTTTAGTCTACTTTCACATACTTTAAATTTCACACGTGTTTACTCCGCTTTCAAGATTTTAAATTTCACACGTCTTTACTTCGCTTTCACATTTGTTTTCACAATTTCACTTTCACATGTTTTTACTCTGATTTCACATTTACTTTCAGATATTTTCACTTTCATATGTTTTTACTCGCTTTCACATTTACTTTCATAATTTCACTTTCACATGCTTTTACATTTCACAAACTTTTACATTTCACATGCTTTTCTACATGCTTTTAAATTTTACACGCATTGTGCATTCATCATAAGGTCATTTAGCACCATTCATCAGCATCGTCATCGTGCACTCATCCTCATCAAACATTCATCGGCATTGTCATCATCATTGTATCATCATGCATTCAGCCCACTAAAACAAAAGAGGAAAAAGTGGGAGAGAAAGAAAGAAGAGAGCAAATGAGGATAATAAAAAAAAATCAAAAGGATGAAGAACCATGCTCCCATCATCCGCAGAATTCGCAATTTGCGACAAAAATCCCTTAACCATTCCCTATCATATTTGGAAATTATTGCTGATCAACCAATTAACCACATTTGTGTATAAGTAGGACTCAAATTCACAATAAAGGAGAGAGATTGTAATGCCCTGATGAGGCAGGGAGTGATCGCTGTGAGAAGGCACTACAAGGAGCGGTTCCTGAAAGGCCTCTAGCGGAGGGGTACATGAATGAACCGATTACACACCAAAATGAGAGGGATCCTGAGGCTGTACAGGATGGGATTATATTGAAGAAGACTTATATGAATTGATTAGTACTACCTATGGCAATAAAGATACATATTCTTTTTGGTAGCCCTTCACTAAAGAACTCCATGGTTAAGTGTACTTGACTTGGAGCAATTCTGGATGGGTGACCTCTTGGGAAGTTTTCAAGAATGTGTGTGAGTGAGGACAAAGCATGAAAAAACCCTATTGGTTTGTGGTGATAGTCAATCTATAAGCAGGAGGGGATGTTATAGAAATTAGTAAGAATTTAGTGAAACACATCAAAATAATTCACAAGATACACAGAGGGTGAGACAATGTCAGAGGGTGAAAATAGAGTGACATAGTGAGTCTCATTCAACAAGGTAAAGTGAGTTCCTGAGCATATGCATATCATAGTTTCTATACACATTTTCTTTGTTTTTATTAATAGCATCATCATCACCATTACTCACCAAAGAAGCCAAATTTGTAGCCTTATCACCATAGTCTTGCTCTTATCCCCACCATCAACATCATCACAACCCTTCATCATTATCTTCCATTATTTTCATCAACACCCATTTCAAATTATTATCATCATGTCCCTCAATAATACTCATCACAGGAGCATTGCCATTCCATAACCACCATCACCACAACTTAACCATCATAATCCATGACACAAAAGCCCAAAATCACAATTTCAACTTACCTGAACACTACAAGAAATCAGGAGAAGGAGCTCTGTGCAAGGTTGGCAGAGCACCATCACTGCCTTAGCCCGGCGCCGGTCACCTTCACATGGCAGCGACCGCGAAGCCCGCCGGTTGCACATCCACGATTCACCACCACATGCACCAACCAGGATCCACACCCTTGCCTTCCTCGACCTCAAACCACCGCACACGTGCCCCGCAACCCCACCTAAGCCCACGTCGTCGATTCTATTCCCTCGCATCTCCACCATGAAGTCACGGATCCCCATCCTCTACACAGCTCCCCTCTTCCGCTGGCTCCGCGCAATAACCACCCGCCTGCCTCGAACGGCTATGAAGCTTCACCCTTTCCCCTTGGACCTAGCATTGTCAGCGCCTTTCCCCTCAACCTTCCTCCCATCGTGCCGGAGAATCCGTGAAGCCACCTCACTGATTTGACCGCGCCATGTGGCCGATCCCGAGAACTCGCCATAAGCCGCGCGGCCCCTTCCTCCTTCTTTTTTCCTCTACCGCTCTCCTTCCTTTTCTCATTCTGTGTATGTGCGTGTTTTTGTGTGTGCTTGTGTGTTTGTGTGCGTTAGAGATTAGGTAAAGGAAATGGGTTTGGGGCATTGGTTTTTTTTTTATCAAATTCATTTTTGGGTATTGGGCTTGTAGCTTGAGTTTTTTTTTATTTTTATTTTTCCTTCTTTTGGACTAAATCTGAATATTTTTTTTTTTTAGTTTTGGCTATGCTTGCTTGTTTTTATTATTTTAGTCCTCCTTTTTTATAAAAAAATAAAATAAAAATAAAAATAATTAGTCCATCAAAAATATTTTTCACAAATAAAATCAATCAATAAACATTTCTTTTTTTCTCTTTTATAATTAAAACCTATCAACAGAATCATTTTCTATAAGAATGATGTAGCTTTGATGTAGCTTTGATAGTCGGGTTAGCCATAACTATCAAGCCAAAATTATCTTTTCTTTAAATTTTGTTTTTTTCTTTTATTTAATTTTATTTTCTTTTATTTTTTGTATAATTATTATGACTTTTGGGGAAAAATAAATATTATTAAAATTATAATTGAATTGCATAATGAGCTCTAGGGTAACCATATTTATACAGTGTATTACTGGTGCTGATTAATTTCCACCCTTCCCTAATTATAATTAGACTCCCGAACCTCAAATCTCTTTTAAAAGACCTCAATTTTAGCCAAAATTAAAGATGGTGTCGACTCCCATTTCTTTTTAAAATTTGTTGTCATTCTTCGCGTTGTGCCCTCCGAGGATGTTGTGACAATGAAAGAAAAACCCCTACTTGTTCTTGGAGCTTTAGAAACTTAGTTACACCACGGTAGACCAGTAACTTCTTCAAATTTACTAAACCTTTTCTAAGGGCTAAAATTCATGTAAAAAAGGTGGGAAGTGTTTATGTTAGATGTTGAAAAGAAGAGATGATTTGGAGATGTTTTGCTAAAAATTTGTAAGTGTTTTTGTGTGAAAATGAAGGAAATGAAGAGAGAAATGGTGACTACAATTTTTTATAGATTTTGATAGGTAGTACCAATCAATTCATATTAGTCATCCTTAACTGTATAGTCCTATATCTATACAGCCTTAGGATCTCTCTCATTCTTGTGTGTAATTGGTCCATCCATGTACTCCTCCACTTAGAAGCCTAACAGGAGCCGTTCATTGTTTGTGTCTTCTTCCACCGACGATCACTCCCTGCCCTCATCACCGCACGTTACATGCCTACCAACTTCTGGTTCATTCCCGAACCACACCGTACTGAGAGGTGCAAGCTCTGATACCATATCTAATCCTATGCGATGATTGGGTTTGGTTGCACTTTCTTTCTAGAAAAATTACCTTATAGGTATTTTTGTAATTTTATCCCAAAACACAAGAATTTCGATTTTCGCATCCAAAAGCATATTAAATACTTCTAATCCCCTTCAAACATTAAACTAACCCTCTGAGAATAAACTTATGGCATTCTCAAAATTTGCACAAAAATGGTCTTAGGGGCATTTTGGTTATTTGTATAAATAGGATAAATCGGGACGTTACAATACCTCTCGTAAGGCTCAAGCAAGGAGGCATGAGGAGCTTATAGTTTAGATGATTAGGTTGTTGAGAGATATTCAAAGGAGGCTTCTATGATGTTGTCCTACTTTAGAAAACCCTTTGCTACTCATGACAAAAGAGGGAGAAAAAGTGCTAAAAAAGAATTCACTTATGTTTCTAAAGAAGGAAGCTCATTTTCAAGGGGAGATCTTTTCATGCATACATCTAGGGCTGATGCATAATTGTTTTGAATATTTATTTTGCTTTTTTTCTGTGCTAAAACTCTTATTGTGTTCTGTATATTTTTAATACTTAGCTATATCTAATGATAATCATTATCACAAACATATAACTATGCTTTGTCTCTACTTATCTAGCCTTAAAGTTTTATATGCATGTGATCTCCAACAAATATTCATATTTGGTTGACAAACATAACATCTGTTGCTTTAATAAACTTTCTCAATATATCTTAAGTTTCTTAAGAAACTTTTTGATCAAAACAGTTCTTAAAGAAACTCTCTGATGTGTGTAACTCACTAAACATTAAGTATTCCTTTGCTCCATGATTATCTTATTCCTTTCTCAAAGGAACTTTGTCAAACATTAATTTGTCATCATAAAAAGAAGAGATTGTTAGCTCCAAAACCCTTGAGAAAACTTATTTATAGCTTGGTTTTGAGTGAAACAAATCAAAATTTGAAGAAATCACTTAAGATGACTAATTTTGTATTTGAATGTCTTTTGTTAAGTTCGAGATGATATCATATTCCTTGTGCTCAAACTCAATTTCCATAAACTCTATACAAAACATGATGTTCTCATAAGTCTTGGACGAGTTTAATGCATAACATATCTCAAAAAGTAATTGATGTTATCTAAACGAAAGAATGTGCTTCAGAAAGTATAAAGACACCACGAGCAAGAACTTTCAAGAAAGGAGAAATTTCTTTCAACAAGCAAATATTACTAATCAAGATGAAACTCATTGCTTCAAGAAAGTTTCTTAAGCATCAAGAAACTTGAATCAAATTTAGTTTTTTTTTTTTAAGAACCTCAGCTGAAGCAAATATGTGCCACATCATGTACTTGAAAGTACAAACAAGCACTGTTACATTCATCAAAAGTATAATGCTAGCTGGAAAAGGAGAACTTGCTTGCAAATTATCCTCTCAACGGTTTAAAAAGGGACATATGTAGGGTGATCCAACAATCAAGGAATAATTATTACCTCCATCTTGGCATCTATAAAAAGATCATCAATTGAAGATTGAATGTTGTTGAATCTTTTAAAGAAAATGTACATCATTTCAAGTTCAGAAAGCTTCAAAAAGTTCCTTTCAAAAAGAATCATTTTACTTTAAAATCTTCTTACTATTCTCATCTTAGCAAATATTCTCATTCATGAGTTATATTTTTGTAAGAAGACATTTCATAGAATCTCTAATCATATTTGGATCGGTTAGCGTCTAGCTAGCCTTATCACTAGACCATATTCCAAGCCCATGCTTCCATAGCTAGACTAAAGGTTAAGCTTGTTTGAACCCCAATATTATGCGTTTGTCCCAATTCCGACCTGAAAGAGCATTGAATTCCCTGAGCATCTACATTAATAGAGCTTTAATATTTTACTCTTGAATGCTAAAATGATTGGGATATTAATGAAGCACAACGGTCTCCACCTAGGAATATGTGCCTAGCTAGAACAAGGAAAAAGGCAGTTCATTCTCTAAGCATAAACACAAACCTACCCTACTTTGAGCAAGACAGGAACATTTGGTGCCATCTGGGAAATCAGGTAAAACATTTCCTACTTGATCAAACATCCTCAGATTGAACACTTTTCACCTCCCAAGATGGTTAACACGCGCAGGAAAGGGGAATGCACACAATGAAACACCAATGGTAATGCCAATACTAACACCAATGCCAATGACATACCCCCACCATTTGTTAAGCAAATCATGAAAACCCTTCATAATATGTAGTAGCAAATCAACAATATGAATCAACATCCTAACAACTATTCACAGGAGTCCCAATCCTCACCCAACCACTCAGAGTCCCTACCTTCACATATGAATCACCGAGCCAATGAACCAGCTTCTTGTCCTGACACACCTCACATACTAAGACAACTTGTCATAACTCCAGCCAATAAGCACCGACCTATAATTGCCTGAGCTAATATACACTAACCTATAACCATTTGAGCCATCAATAGTTGACCACCAAATACCCACTCACATGCTCATTCATAATCACCCTGGCCACCAATTCTGAGTCCATCTGACCGAGCCTGCGCCCATTATTTTACCGACCTCCAACTCATTTCATGCCCTATGATGGGTCGTCGATCTTCAAAGCCATGTTAATGCCTTCAAAAATGCCATGTTGGTATGTGGGAAATTTGATGCTCTCTGTGTAATGCCTTCCCATTTACCCGTTTGACGCGATAGCAGTGGTTTGCATCCCTTCCCCATGATCATTAATGAGCTTTAATGAATTGACTTATCATTTTGAATCATTTAGAGCAAGAGAACTCACCCGAAAATGATTACAGTTGTATGGCTTTGTTTAGGGGGATTGTGAGCTTTTAAAAGATTTTATGGGTTGATTCAATAAGGAAACAACGCAAATTAAAGATATGGATCAAGGTTGCCATGTTTGCCTTCGTAGGGGCTTTGAAACTTGGACTCGTTGCTTGAAGTCTTTAGACATTAACCTAGTCCATAGTTTGGATGAGCTTTGAATAAGGGGCCAGGTATTTAAGTAGAAGATGGAACTGAATCGAAAGCAACATAGGGAAGAATCGAAGGTTGACCTCGAGTCGCCCATAGTAAATATGGACAGGGTAGCATTAAAACCAGGACACACACCCCCCAAATCAAGGTCTTCGACTACACAATTGAGAAAGTTATTTTGAGAATAGGGTCCCAGATACCTTATACTAATTATGCTTAATTCCATGCTCCCAAGGATGTAATACTCCAGGATGTTTGCAACATTGGACTTATCTATCTTCCCCAAGCACTAAAGTTTCAACCTTGTTATGTTGATCAATGCAAGAGGTGTAAGTATCATTGAAGCTTTCAGTACACAACAGACAAATGTGACACTCTGAGACCTTTTCAAGCTTGGCTAGGAGTGACAAGTTTCCAAATACCTCACATGTTATTCAAGAAGAAAAAGGCAACATTCGACAAGGACCGACCAACCAGGAACCTTTGGAGGAAGAGTATCTGAACAAAACCCCGAGCCGACCATTAGAGGGGTTATTAATACCATTTTTGGAAAGTTCACAAGAGGAGGATCCAGAGAGTCCTATGGACTCTAAAGTAAATGATGAATGTAAGCCAAATTGTTCTTCGACGAAGAAGCTTGATATTCTGATAAATTTTCTACCAAGGATTTCAAGGGAATAGAGCCAAACCACAATGATCCGATGGTTATCCGAGTCATCATTGCCAATTTTGAGGTAAGAAGTGTTTTAGTTGATCAAGAAAGCTCTGGAGATATCATTTTCATTAGGCATTTTCTTAGCTGAAATTATCCATAGTAAATTCTTCCGATGGTGGTTTAGTGGGTTTTGCTTGGGAACAAGTCACTCCTAAAGGGAGGGTGGAGTTGCTAACAACTTTTGGAGGAGTCAAAACCATCCTTGTCAAATACCTCATCATCGACAAGCAGCCCATACAACATTATCATTTGTTGCACATCAATTAATAAGCTCCGAGCCATCGTTTCAACCCCCCACTTGACTATGAAAGTTCCATTCGCCACAAAGGTTGGTATGATCCATGTGCCACCAAGAGGCCCGTCAATGTTATGCTCGATTGCTTGCGAATACACAAGCCATAATCGTCAACCCTTCTGAGGCATAAAAGAAAGCAGTGCAAGTGTACGGGTGTGAATATGATCGAGCTAGGCCCAGGGAAGATTTTCATGAAGCTAGACCACAGCCTAAGGTGGAATTAGAAAGGATCAACGTGATAGGCGAAGACCGATTTGTGACAATTAGAACATGATTGCCATAAGAACTAAAAACAAAGTTGAATGATCTTCTTATACAGGATGCCAATCTATTTGCTTGGGTATCGGCCAATATGCTAGGTATTGATCAAAACTTCATATGACATAGGTTGGAGTTGGTGCCCTCCTAAGGATTTTGGCACATTGCTAGGTTTGGGGGCCGAGACCTCTGACCTGCTGAAACATATCCTCCTCCACAGGAAGCAACCTACAAGCCCAGAGCAGGTACCGGATTTGAGACACTCTTATCAAGGAAGAAAGCAAAAGAGAAAACATATGAAATCCCATTTTATACTAACACCAAAAATTCTATCCTATGCTAACATCAAGTAAAGTAATCATTTTTTACTCATTTTTATGCATTTAAAATAGTTATTTTTATACATTTTAGAGCAAAATTGCAAAAATTGGCAATATTAGGATCATCGTATCATATATTACAAGGAAACAATATAGTACAAAATCAACATTTTCATTCCATTCAAGCAAAGACAACAATGCTAGACAGGAAAAGTAACATGTACCTCTCAAATGGATGGAGACACACATGATCGCGACCTCTAAATATAGGCAAATACAACAACACACTCAAAGAGCGAGAGGAACCTGGGAGTTGCGAGGATAAAAGTATAAAGAGAAACAAGAAGGCAAGCAAAGAAAGTGTATCAGAAGGAGGGGGAAATGATCAATGTGAAGCCTACTAAGGCTGCTTCAGTGAGGTTTCCCTTTGCGAGTCTTTTCAACTTACCTATCGCCAGGATTCCATTCAAGGACACGTGTCCATCACCGTGCAGGAAAACTAAACCACATTGATGGAACGTGACTTCCAACCCAATAAAATGGTGACACAAGGCCACTCATTTGAGAACCGTGCTACCATCAAGATCTGGAGGGAAATCTGAAATGTCAGATGACCCTGAAGTCCGCGGTGGGTCGGTTCACGCCGAGTTGGCCTTGGTCCATGGCTTGGTATCAGTCCCACGAAGTTGGACCAAAGATGTAGCTCGTTCAACCCCCAATATCAGGCCTTTGGACTGGCCCAAAAAGCATCAGGTTCCCCTGAGCATCTACATTGACGGAGTTTTTGATATTCCACTCAGAAGATCTACTTAGGAATTGGAGACTTAGGCATAAACGATCGGCTGACCCTCTAGGGACCTGACCTAGCGGAGGATCCCGTGTTCAATCCGTGGAGTCAGAGACTCCACACCCCCCCCCAAAAAAACCTGACCAAAAAAAAAAAAGAAGATCTACTCTTAGATGCTAAAATGGCGGGCATATTAATGAAGAGCAACAACTCCATTGAGGAATAGATGCCCAACCAAAACAGGAAGAAAGCAGTTCATTCTCTAAGCCTAAACACAGACCTACCCTACTATGAGAAGAGACAATAACAATGTTGTAATATCTTGAGAGCTTGAGTGCTATCTTCTCTTCATTGAGAATATCATAAACACCACATCTTTTCTCATACTTGTAAGTTTGACTCATTACTGGTCATTGTAAGTTAGCTTGGAGAGGCTAGGACAATACTACTTGAGAAAGAATATCTATTATAAGCATGAAGAGGCTTGTACAAGAATATTTTTTAGTAAAACTCTCAACTTTTGAGTTGGAGAACTGGATGTAGGTAGTGGTTAGCCGAACCAGGATAAATCGTCTCTTTTACATACTTGCATTATTTGTGCATTCTTTATTTTAGTTTACACTCATTGTTTTTATTTAGAAAGTTTATCTTTCTGAAGAATTAACATTGCTTTCCTTCTCTAAGTTTTTCAAAACTTAAGAATGTTTGTTTGAAAAGTTACAAAAAATTTTAATAGAGCACGATTTAATCCCCCCTCGTGCCCTTTGTCTCATCTACAACTAGTGCATGGAAATTAAATTTATTATTTATTCTGGAATTATTTTTATTATTTAATACATAATTTATAAAAATCAAATCATGAAATAGAATACACCAAACACTTCATCAATGAAATGGGATGGAGTGTAGGTTTTTCAAACAAATTGGGTTGAGTTTCATTCTTGATACGTCCAAGGGTAGTGTATTTTACCCAAGATAATATATAGAAGAATGAGACCAAGATAGTCAAATTCTAGACCATTTAATCGCTTAATACCATGTCACTTCATGAACCATCTTTTTCAGGAATTTAAGTTATTGGATAAAAGTAGAATAGTAGTTTTGTATTGACAATATAACTATTAATGTTTTTTCTTTTCAAAATTTTTAGAGATGGACAAAACTACCAAATTCACCCCTCTAAAATTTCACGTCGACCAATTAGTCCATGTAAAAAAGACATTCTTAAATTGGTCCCTACAAAATTAAATAGTTGGACAAATTGATCTTTGAAAAATAAATCTCTCATTAGACCCTGAAAAACTTCAAATTGAATAAATTGGCCCTACAAAATTTAATAATCCACCAAATTAGTCCCTCGACAAGTTATGTAAGGAGGACTAACTTATCTAATTCACTTTTGCATGGACTAATTGAGAGATTTTTCTTGTAGAGACTAATTTGTCCAACTATTCAATTTTGGATTAATTTGAGAGTTTTTTTCATAGGGACCAATTTGATCGACACAAAATTTTAGAAGGACAAATTTGGTAATTTTGTCTTACAGTTTTAATTAGAAGTTGTTTGAGGATAAAATAAGTTGATTCAAAAACACACTAAATGCATGGTTAGATCAACTCATTTTGACTTCAACACAACTTAGAATTAAAAGTTTCGCCTAGAACATTTGAAAGAAAAAAAGTAATTATATGCTAAAACAAAAAGATGTTCTGATTCCTACATTACTCTCACCAATGTTTAGTTGTTTAAATTTATTGATATAATTCGAAAAGAGTAAACACCCAAATTGGTCCCTAAGATTTCGCTAATGGACAAATTGATCCTAACAATTCGCAAACACCCAAATTGGTCCTCACAATTGTTAAAATAAGACATTATAGGTCCCTAACTTGTCTGTCAATAATTGGCCACATGTCAAGAGTTGAAAAAAGAACCTGGAGAAGGTAGAGCTCATATGAGGAAATAACTCGAACACGACTAGGCAAAGCTCCTGACCGGTGGTCGAGACCAGCATGTGACGAAGCCTACCCTGCCATCCACCTCCTCTCTTCAGCTCAAGCTCCTCCACTTGCCGAGCTTATTTCCTCTCAAATGAGCTCCGCCTTTTCTTAACGCCTGTCATTAAGGACCTATATGTCCTATTTTTACAATTGTGAGTGATCAATTTGGTGTTTACAATTGAGTATGATCAATTTGTCTATCAAAATTATCATAAAATTTGGGTGTTTACTCTTCAGAAAGGTAAGAAGGACATTAGTAATGAAGGTAAAAGATAATGCACTAAGAAATGCATAACATTGAAGAATCCTCCAGTTTAGTTAAAAAAATTGTAAAACATATTAGTTTATGTGAAGTGAAAAAAAAAAAAAACTCTAACCAACAGAATTTTTCAAAGTATAAAATTTAGGCGCATCAATCCTTAACTACAAAATACATCAACCCCTAATAAAACGAATGAAACTGACAATTATAGAATGATATTCACACATCATTATTTAACAACACCATGGTATTTATACTTCTTTTGATTTTTTTGGTAGTTGTTTGCTGTCTAAAAGGTAATGCAAAAGTTTTGAATCTCTACTAGTTGAAAAGCCAATTATGTGTAACCACTCGCTAGTTCCATTAGTTGAATTGCTTTCTTAGCTGTTGTTATTTTAACTTAGATTAAAAAAATTAATAAAAATCCAAAATAAAAAGATTGAAAACATAGATTAAGTAGGGTCATGTACAAAATTTGACTGATAGAGAGGAAAAGAAAAATATACTGAAATTAATGTATCAGGTCAACAAGCCAATGACTGTAAAGCGCACCAAGTGAGTTCAGTTGCTTGAAAATAAATAAATAAATAAATGTGAAAACTTTACAAGAACCTGAAGTAGCAACCGCATAAGCGGCTGCAACAAAGCTCGAACCTAGAAATGGCTACATCATCATTTACACTCACATAACATTGTCGAGCCGAGCCATCAAGGTGGGCCTAGGCCGAGCTGCAAGTCCAAGCCTAACCCATCATCAAAATTGGGCCCCTCATCCGCCTTGGAGAACCTACTCAAAGAAGGCCCATCAATCCTCCCGTAGTGGGCCAGGGCCTGTACTTGGGAGCTCATTGTTCGCAATGTGGGCGAGGTTTCCCCTGCTCCGCCACTGTATGGTAAAATCCCTGCACCGGCAGATCTAGCACTCGTTATAATGCTGTAGTTACCACCACCACCGTTACAGCTGCTGAAATTACCGTTGTTGCTGCTGTTGTTTGCCAGGGGAACACGCAACCGTGTGAGACGGACACGTGGAAGGGAGAAGGCGCAGCACGTGGCGGCATGTAGACCCACGATGGATGTGCCGCCGGGACCACCACGGACCCCGGCGGAGCCAGCAGGTGCGGTGGGGGGGCGAAGGCGGAGATGATCGGGTTCCGAGCAAATGAAACGGCGGCGTTTCGAGTGGCCTGCAACTGAGCGCGCTTGAGCTGTTGACGCTCTTTCTTGTGCGCGTTCTGGTGACCTCCGAGAGCTTGCGAGTTCGCGAACTCTCGGCAGCAGTACTGGCACTCGTATTTCCGGTCCCCGGATGAGGGAGCGAAACCGGCTGCGGCGCCTTCTTCGCCGCCGTCACCGCCTGAGTCCACCGATCCGGACGGGGAGATGGGCTTGGTGATCGAGTCTGATGCGTCCTCGATGTCATGGTCTTCGTGGTCGACGCTGAAGCCGAAGAGCTTTAAACGCGTGGTGGTGGAAGTGGGGTTTGGTATTTTAGTGTGGTCGTGGAGCTGAGCCTCCATGGAACTGATTTGATCTGTTTTGTGTTGAAGATGGGCTAGTAGTGGAAGCTAGTACGAGAGACAAGGAGATGGGTGTGTAGGCGAAAATTGTGGGTGTGACTTGTGAGTTGAAGTTAAGAGTTTGCTGCATGTCTTGGGTTTCGATTTATACATGGGATTTGGCTAAAAAATAAATCAATAAAAATAACTAATATGCAAATATAAGTTGACACTGAAAGTGAAAAGAGACATGGGGGTTGGAGGGAGAAGCTTAGGGGTTTAGCAAAAATGTTATTTTAATTAATAGCCATGGAATATTTATTTTATTATTATTAAATATAATATTAATTTTTATAATTTTTAATATTTATTATATTTAATAATTATAAAATAAGTATTTTATTGAATATTTACTTTTCGACGTTAGATAATATTACTGACTTTTGTGTACATCCCAACGAGAGAAAAGTGTGTGAAAATACGGGAACACGGCCGAAGAATACACACCGGGGCCCAAAGGGATTGCAAGAGTCTATGCATCGGGGGCAGTTTTTTTTTTTTCATTTCGCCTTTTTTATGTGTATGCCAAAAGTTTTTTTTTTTTATTGACGTGTATGTTAAAAGTTAAAACTTCAAATTTCAAAGGTGGCTTTCCTCGTCAGCGTTTCAATTATTTGACTAATGAACAATTCGAAATTAAAGAAATCAGACACCCAATTTCATTATTCAAATGCGCCTCCATCTTTAAATAACTGTACAATTATAAATATATATTAGAATTAAAAAATATTAAAATTAAAAAAATTTAAATAATTTATTAAATTATTTTTGTTTCTTTTTAATATATTAATTTTCTAACATGTCCTTCATTGTATTTCTCTTCTCCTCTAATAATATTTAATATGAATATTATTAAAAAATTAATATTAATAAAATTTTTAAAATGTACAATTATTTCTAGATAAAAATTTCTTTTGAAATAAATAATTATTTAGGGAAGGACTCAGGCTGTATGAGGAGGGGAGAAATCAATGTAATAGATGTTACGGGCTGTTATAATTATTAATTTTACTTTGTGATTATTGTAATAATGTAATGAAATCAAGACGAGGATTGAGAATGTGATGCATGTGATGGGAGTATGGGACGGGTTGAGAGTCCTATACAAATTAAATGATTGGATTTGGATCAGAACTAGGCATTATCCTTTTTTTTTTTTCTTTTGCCTGCGTTGCAGGCAGTTCTTCCTCATATACGTTCAAGGCACAAGTACAAAAATTAATAAAATTATGCACTGTGTATCATGCAAGTTGCTAGTCTGAAGGACAACTCCCAAAGTCTCAACCAATTAACTTAGTTTGATGGATTATACAAGATAGCAATCAAAGCCATTAAATATGCGGACTAATTTAATAATTCAAGATATTGCAGTCATTTATCCCTTTGTTTATCATTCCAAGGGTTTTTTACATAAATAAAATAAATTAAAGGTGATATTACGTAATCCACCATTAAAACTCATTTACATATTTATCCTATTTTTATATAATAGAAGTCAATTGTAATTGACTTCCACTCAATATAGAAGTTGATACAATCGACTTGCATACACTCTCTCACATGGTGGCTGTACTTTTACTTAAGTCAATTATAGTTGACTTCTATTTAAAGAGAAGTCAACTATAATTAACTTCTGTCAACATGGAAGACTATTATAATCAATTTTCTATAATCTGCGTTTTGACACCTATTGAAAGTCGATTATAATTCAACTTCAGGATCAACTTCAGTTCAGTTTCTCATTATAACTAGAGAGCTCCAAACTCATTTGTATGCTTTCATTGAATCACATTTGTGGGATAACCATTATAAGAAGGAAGTGCAAACCAAGAAAGTATGACAAGTTTAATCGGAAGAAATACTCATTGTCATTTTTTTTCCTTTTAATTTTTAAGTACTCTTTTTCATTGAAATTTTTCTATTTCTCTAAATGAATACTGACCTTTGCTAACTAACTTCACTTGTTATTTACCTTGGGACAATGCTCATTCATTATGTTTGAATAATTTCGCATATAAACAATACAACAGTAAAATTCAATAGAGAAAGAAGAGGGGGTAGGGAGAGGAGGTGGTTAAGAGAAATAAAATAGTAAAATTCAACAAAGAAAGAGAGAGAGGGGTATGTATAAATTTTTTTACACCAATATTGTATCAAAATTAAATCAATATTTTATATAAGGGTAAATAACATCTATTCACCTTTATTATTTTATTTCTCTTGACCACCTCCTCTCCTACCCCCTCTCTCTTTTCTTTGTTGAATTTTCTTAATGTATTGTTTAGTATGTGAAATTATTGAAACAACATGAATGAGCATTGTCCCAAGGTAAATAAGAAGTGAAGTTAATTGGCAAAGGTCAAATTACCAAGTTTAGAGAAATAGAAAAACTTCAATGAAAAAGAGTACTTAAAAATTAAAAAGAAAAAAAAATTGACAATGAGTATTTCTTCCAGGAACTTGTCCTCTTTCAGTTTGCACTTCCTTCTTACAATGGTTATCCCACAAACGTGATTCGATGAAAGCATGCAAATGCGGTTCCAGGAGCTCTCTATTCATAACCGAGGAGTTATTGAAGTTATATTGAAGTCGATTATAATCGACTTTCAATAGGTGTAGAACGTGTAGATTATCTTAGAAATCGATTATAATAGTCTTCCGTGTTGAACAAAAGTCCATTATAGTTGACTTTGCTCAACAAAAAGTCAACTAGAATCGACTTCTGTGTTGAAAAGTCAACTATAATCGACTTCATGCTTAAATCACCACCATGAGAGAGTGCATGCATGAGAAAGTCGATTATAATCGACTTCTATATTGCGTGGAAGTCAATTATAATCGACTTCTATTATATAAAATAAGGACAAATATGTAAACGGGTTTCAGGTGGTGGATTCATTAATATTACCCTTAATTTGTTTTATTTATGTAAAAAACCCATCATTATTCCAAACCTTCGAAGGCTGTTTAACTTGAATGTCCAACCACCAACTAGAAAGTGCGAGACATTGAGGCTCTCTTAATGCAATTAGGTTGGAAAAGTATACATGGATGCTTTGTGGCGCATGCCTGATCTACTCTCTTGATGCAATTGAATTTGGTATAACATGGCCAATCAGAAGGTTACCAAAAAAATTGTTTGATCAACTAATAAACATTTGCTAAAGCACGAATCTAACTGTCTCAACTCAAAACCTCAGCGCATTTGACCCACTTCATCTGTGAAACGTACATATACATCTATAAAAAGCCTATATATACCACCCTTTCTCTAAGACATTGGTTAAAATTCTTAACACTTAATCACAAAAGAAATGTTCCATTATATCGAGGAAGGGTTGATTAACGCTGGTGTATAAAATTATTCTTATATCTTTAAATAAATATGATGTAGGATTTAGTATATTGAAACTTGATAGTTTATATAGATATGTTCAAAAAAAATAATTTAGATTAATTTAAAATTAGTTAAATATTTTTATATATCTTTTTTTTGTACTGAAATATTTTTTATATATCATAATTGATATTACAATTTATTATATCAAAAGGCTTTGAAATATACAAAAATAAAAAATAATTGATTACATTCTTCTTGATTTTATTTTTAAAAAATTTACAAATCATCAATCCAATAAAGAATTATAATGCACATGATGTATTGATAAAAATTATAATATATAAAAATTTAGAGTAAAATACATTTATCCCCCTTGACGTATCAATAAATAACACTCCACCCTATTTGTTTGAAAAAACTAAACTTCACAATATTTCACTAAGGGTGTCTTTGGTGTATTCTCTTTCTGAATTATTTTTTTTATAAATTATATATTATATAATAAAAATAATTATAAAATAAGTAATAAATTCAATTTTATATACTGATAACATGAAATAAATTATTGGTAGATTAAATTTTACTAAATTTGATATTTTTTTGAATTTTTATTCAATTCACAGTTAAAACTATTCATAGAAACTAAATTCATAAATAATATTAAAAATTATATTAAAAGTTAACAATAATTGTTTTAATTAAAAATTAATAATAACCTTTTTGAGTAAAGAAGATATAAAAATTTCATAAATACTTAGAATAATATTAAAATATATATAAAAAATATTAATTATTTTTAAAAAATAAATAATACATGATAAATATTATTTGTAATAAATAATAGTAATAAAAATATATAATTATATAAATCAGATTCAAAATATTAAAAATAATTGTTATAAATCAATAATTTAATTATCATTGTTAATAGTTAGTTATCTAGCATGATTTGAAATTATTTTGAATTTCTTTTAGTTTACAATGTAAAATCACAACAAAATTTCAAGAAAATTTTAAGCCATTATGGGTAGTTATAATAGTGGATAATTACCTAGCATGATTTGACCCTTTTTAAATTTATATTAATTGAATTATTTTACAATTATTATTTTATAAATATAATTTGATATACTAACAGTATAAATGAGTTCTATAATGTATTAAAGCATATATTATCACATAGTCAAAGTGACTTACTCTTATATCAATTACTTATTGAAAAGTCATTTAAATAGAACGATTAATTGAATAACAATGTAAAAAATTTTACATTATCAACGCATAAAAATTAAATTCTTTTTTTATAATATTTTATTTTCTTATAATATCAAATATACAAAAATATATATATCATTTTATTTTTCTTATAATATTTCCAATACATTTTTTTTATCATAATACGTGTGGTGAACATAGAAAACATACTAAAATAATATTATTTATGAATCATTTATAGATAATTTTTAAAAAATTATAATTAAAATATTAATTTGTAACATTTATTTAAAAAAATTATTTTAATAATATATAATTATATTTTATATGAAATGTTATATTATTTATCATGTGTTATAAATTTATATATATTAATTTTTATTATTTTATGTATTTTAATATTATTTTAAATATTTATTTAATTGTCATTTATTATTTATAATATTTATTATTAAATTTGTAATTAAAATAATTATTTAATTCTAAATTTTAAAATTATGTATCATTTTAATATATAAAAAGCGATTATGATAGATAAGTTTATCTAATATGTTGTAGGCATCAAACAATATAAACTTAGTACATAGAAATTAAATTCATTATTTATTCTATGATTATATTTATTATTAAATATATAGTTCATAAAAAGTTTAAATGCATTTTACCTTCCTGAACATTAGGTCATGTATAATTATACTTCTCGACTTTTCAAAATAAGCATCATGACAATCTAAACTTATCAAACAATGCTAAACATCCTTTCTGTTAAGTTGACATTCATTTCCTTTGAGATAGGTAAGGTGTTAGATTGCACAAAATAAAAACTTCAGAGGTTAAGTGCACATAATATAAACATCCAAGGTGTCAGTTTTTACAACATAGATGGTGGAAATGAACATCAACTTAACAGAATAGGTACTTTTCACTATTTGGTAAGTTTAAGGTGTCTTAATGCACTTTGAAAAGTTAAAATATAAATTGCATATGACTTAAAGTTTAAGAGGTAATATAGATTTAACCCTTTATAAAAATCAAATCATCTAAGAGACTACATCAAACACAACCTTAATAAAATAAGGTGAATTGTAGGTTTTTCAAATAAAGAGGGTGGTGTATATTCTCTTATTACCTCTGGGGATAAGTGTATTTTACTTAAAAATTTATCAAGTGAGGTTTGCATAGGATAGACACCTATATTACTCTTTTCTTTCATGAGAATATATATATAGGGTTGGAACCAGTTTTGTTCCAAAAGAAAGTTATGATATACTTATTCTATTAAATAATTTGTAATGAACATGAAATTTTACTAATTCAACAATTGAATCAAAAGCTCCTACCAAGTAGATCAAACCTATAAACTTTCATCCAATATAAAAATAATTTAACATTTCATCATCTTTCCATTTTGATGTATGATATGTTTTTAAAAAATATAAGTTGATCTAACCTTTCCTGAATGAGAGCCCTTGGCTGATCCTAGTAATGGCTAATGGATCTTTGAGTTTCCAATATCGAGGGTGGAGGACCTACGAGTACTTTGACGCTCAAGTTAGAAAAGGTTTTACTTAAGGGAGTGATAATTGAGATGTTACTTACATGGATATCAATGAGAGCTATTCTTATATCGAGGAGTTTGTTAAGTTCATATCCCCTAATCTTAAGGTAACAGGTTACCTCTTTAGATATCTTAAGAGAATATCTCTCCGTTACTATAACTGGATTATCTTCTTATGTCCCTTAATTTGAGGAGGTTTAGTTGTCACGTGCTTGTGGTCTGAGCGATAGATCCTTACTAATAAGCTCGATTGAGTCATGGACTAGCCTTAACCTTTTGTTGGTCCTCTTGACTTAAGATACCCCAGGAGTATTGTTGTCGACCAATAGGTGATCCAAGACATTGCTCGGTCCATAACCCCTAAGTTTGGTTTACTTCACAAGGAATATTCTGAGCTTATGTTACTCAAGTCTTATAAGCCAACCTATTGGCCATTATTTTGTCAAGCTTATTGCTCGGTATCTTCTTCAAGATGCTTCATTTTCTTTGATGGTTAATTGGAGAAAGCATGCATCTATGTAGCACCTCATTAAGCCCAATCATTAAATGTTAATTGACATCTTCAAATTTTGGCTGTTGGATGCTCTTCTTTTTTATGTTAAATGTGTGTCATTGATTTTGCAAGCAGTTTAGATAAGTTTTGAATGAAGGGAGCTTTTATGAGCCATTGGATTTTTTGGACTCCTCTTCTTCTCCCTTGGTTTTTCTCACTTTCATTTCAATTTATGAAAAACTTTTGTTTTCTTTGGTTTAGAGAAAAATTTCACTCTCAAGCCTTTGAGGTTTTTTTGCATTCCCTTACTTTTTCATGAATTGCTGAGGTACTATGTTCTTCGTCTTAGTTCTTCACTAAAGGTAAAGCCTTTGTTTCTCCTTTTTGTTGATATTTGGTTCTTCTTCTTGGTTTTGGATGTTTGCGATCATAATGCCATTTTTATGGGCTTTTGGTAGGTTTTGTCATTTCTTTCCTTCTTCCTTCTTCTTACTTCATGTGCTTCTACTGCTTCTTACTACAAGATATGTA